>PVJI01003734.1:0-119105 GCA_004026765.1 Micronycteris hirsuta | reverse complement strand
TGGCATACAGTTCTTCATAGTAGTGTCTTACAATCCTTTGTATTTCTGTGGCATCAGTTGTAATATCTCCTCTTTCATTTCTGATTGAGTTTATTTGGGTCCTCTCTCTTTTTTTCTTGATGAGCCTGCTTAAAGGCTTGTCGATTTTGTTTATCTTTTCAAAGAACCAGCTCCTGGATTCATTGATCCTTAGAATTGTGCTTTTAGTCTCTATGTCATTTAATTCTGCTCTGATCTTGGTTATTCCCTTCCTTCTACTTGCTCTGGGCTGTCTTTGTTGTTCCTCGAGTTCTTGTAGGCATAGGGTTAAGCTGTTTGTTTGAAATGTTTCTATTTTTTTTAGGTAGGCCTGTATCGCTATGAACTTCCCTCTCAGGACTGCCTTCACTGTGTCCCACAAGTTTTGGGTTGTTGTCAGTTCATTTTCATTTGTTTCAAGGAACTTTTTGATTTCATCCCTAATCTCATCCTTGACCCATTCATTGTTTAATAGCATGCTATTCAAACTCCATGATTTTGAGTGTTTGGGGTTTTTTTCCTTGGGGTTGGTTTCTAATTTCAGTCTCTTGTGGTTAGAGACAACACTTGGTATGATTTCAATTTTCTTGAATTTGCTGAGTCTTGTTTTGTGTCCTATCATATGGTCTATTTTTGAAAATGTTCCATGTGCATTTGAAAAGAATGTGTATTTAGCTTCTGTGGGGTTAAAGGCTCTATATATATCAGTTAAGTCCATTTCATCTAGAGTATTGTTCAATGACACAATGTCTTTGCTGCTATTTTGTTTGGAAGATCTGTCTATTTTTGACATTGGGGTGTTGAAGTCCCCTACTATAATTGTGTTGCTATCAATATCTTTCTTGAAGTCCTCCAAGATTTTCTTTATGTATTTGGGTGCTCCTGTATTGGGTGCATATATATTTACAATGTTTATGTCTTCTTGGTGAATTCTTCCCTTGAGTATTATGAAGTGTCCTTCTGAGTCTCTCTTTATGGCCCTTTTTTTGAAGTCTATTTTGTCTGATATAAGTATTGTTATCCCAGCTTTTTTTTTTCTTGTCCATTTGCTTGGAAAACTTGTTTCCAGCCCTTCACTTTCAGTCTGTGTAAGTCTTTTGTCCTGAGGTGGGTCTCTTGTTGGTAGCATATGTGTGGATCATGCTTTCTTATCCATTCAGCTAGTCTATGTCTTTTGATTGGAGCATTTAATCCATTTACATTTAAGGTTACTGTTGATAGGTACTTATTCATTGCCATTTTTTTTATCTATATTCCTTTCTCTCTCTCTTTTCCTTCCTTTCCTTAAAGCAGTCCCTTTAGCATCTCTTGCAGAGCTGGTTTGGTGGAAGTGTATTCTTTTAGACTTCTTTTGTCTGGGAAGCTCCTTATTTGGCCATCTATCTTAATTGAGAGCCTTGTCGGGTACAGTAGCCTTGGTTGCAGGCCTCTGGTTCTCATTACTTGGAATATTTCTTGCCATTCTCTTCTGGCTTGGAGTGTTTCCATTGAGAAGTCAGCTGCTAACCTTATCGGGGCTCCCTTGTATCTTACTTCCTGTCTCTGTCTCGCTGCCTTTAAGATTCTCTCTTTGTCTTGGAATTTTGCCATTTTAATGATGACGTGAGCCTGTTTGGGTTCCTTTTGATTGGGACTCTCTGTGTTTCCTGGATTTGTGTGACTTTTTCTCTCATCAGATTAGGGAAGTTTTCCATCATTACTTTTTCAAACACGTTTTCTATCCCTTGCTCTTCTTCTTCTCCTTCTGGTATCCCTATTATACAAATATTATTACATTTCATGTTGTCCTGCATTTCCCTTAATACCTCTTCATTCTTTCTGAGTCTCTTTTCCTGGTCCTGTTCTTTGTGGGTGTTTTTTTCTACCTTGTCTTCCAGCTCACTGATCTGATCCTCTGCTTCATTGAGCCTGCTTTTGATTCCTTCCATTGTATTCTTCAGTTCAGATATTGTATTCTTCATTTCCTCTTGGCCCTTGTGGACAGTTTCTATTTCCTTTTTCATGTTGACATAGTTTGCAGTGAGTTCATTATAGTTTCCTTGTAGTTTCTGGAGATTCTCTGCGAGCTCATCAAGCTTCTTGAACTTCCTGATAACCAATGCTTTGAACTCGCTATCTGATAGTTGGCTTGCCTCTGTTTCGTTTATCATTCTTTCTGGGGCTTCCTCCTTTCCTTTCATTTGAGGATTGTTTCTTTGTCTTCCCATTGTTTGTGAGACTCTTCTTGGTAGCCTCTGTTTCTTAAATTGATCTGTCAAGTTCTCTGGAGTAGCGAAGCTGATTTTGTGTCACTGTCTCTGTTTTTAGGGCTGACCCTTGTCTGGGTCTAGCTCTGTTCTCTTTTCAACTCCAGGTTTTAATGTCTCACCTGTGGATAAAGAAGAGAGGGGAAGGAAGAAGAAGAAAAAAAAAATAAAGTAAAAAAAAATAAAAATAAAGAAATAAGAAATAAAAAGAGGAGAAGACTAGGAATACTAAATGAAAGGAAGGAAGAAGGAATTAAAAAAATAAAGAAGGACAGATAGGGAAAAGGGTGGGGAAAACAAACAAACAAAAAAACAAAAAACAAAAAAACTTCTGCTGGCTGGCTTTAAAAGTGTCTGGTCAGGCCTGCTCCCCTGGTCCTCCTGTCTGTGTCAGGTGTCTGATCATTCAAGTTCCCCTGTAATCTTGGTCACCAGTCTTCATATATGCTGGAATACTGTTGGGTGTTCACTCTGTTCCTCAGAAAATCAGCTAGGTGTTTCACTTGTGGGGAGGAGGAAGTGGACTCTGCTCCCCTCTATCTTGCCGCCATTTTTTTCTCTCTCATTTGGACCTTTTTTTCCCCCCTCGGTGCGCCTGTTACTTTAAGGGGCGGAGCTTTAGGTGTTCACCAGGGCGGGGAAACCCACATTCTGGTGTTGTGAAGCTCTCTGTGGGTGTGGGGTAACCCACATAGCCGTGTGTGGGGGCGGGGCCTGAGAGAACAATGGCGCTTGCTCCGCTCTCCGCACCTCCCCAGCTGCCCACAAGCAAGCCAATTCCCTCCTTGCTGGCTCCGGGGTGAGTGGCCAGGCCTGCACAGTTCCGAGTCCCCGTGGGCCTCCCCAACGACCTCTCCTGTGAGGCCGGGAGTTGCTCCTGCTACCGCCTCAACCCCCACAGGTGTTTTCAATCGGTGGTTTGAGGCTTTATTTCCCTGCGTTGGTGGGCCGCGCAGTCTATTCCGCCCCCCAGCTTTTCCTCCCGGTCTATCCACGTGCTAATGAGGGACCACCTGGTGCACAAGACTCAGCCCCGGTCTCGCAGAGTGTGCCCTCAGCGCTTTGGCCAGGCACGCCCACCACGGGCCACTCCAGGTGGCTGGAGCGCCACCGGCACCGCTCCACAGACCGCGTCTCCCCGAGCGCCCTTCACCCGGCTCCGCCCCGCCTACCGGTCTGGATGAACGTGTCTTCTTTGACTCCTTGGTTGTCGGATTTCCACTCAGTTCAGTTTTCTGTCAGATCTGGCTGCCCTTGCCTTCTAAATTGCTTTTTTTCCTCTTTTGGTTGTGCGAGGAGGAACAGTGCATCCACCTACGCCACCATCTTTGCCAGAAGTCCTCATCATTGTTTTAATTTGCATTTCTCTGTTGATGAGTTGAGCATCTTTTCATATGTCTATTGGCCATTTGTGCATCCTCTTTGGAAAAGTGTCTATTCGGGTCCTTTGTCCGTTTTTTAATTTGATTCTTTGTTTTATTTTTTGCAGTTGAGTCATAAGGTTGTCAGGAGTATTAGTTGAGGTAATACATGAAAATCAATGCTTTTACACCCTTTTCTTGAGACATAGTCAATGTGCAATAATATTGGTGATGATGAGCACTGTGCCTATCACAGACATGGAGCACCGTGAGCAAGGTGCTCTCTCATCAGCTGCTGACTGTACCCACATCACCTCAAGGCCTCTGAGCAGGGGTGAGGGGCAGCCATCTCCTGCGGACGGAGCTCAGTGTCCTCTGCTGCTCTCCAACACCAGATATTTTGTGTATGATGCTTCTGCTTGAGATTTGACTTAATTTCAGCAAAAAGGGAGGTAGAGTTCTGCTGCTTAAACAAGCCTTGCATTCTTAAATAATTTAAATGACAAGAAACAATACGAAATACATGCTTGGGGGAATTAATCCACTTATTCCTTGGGGATGAGGACAATGGTTCTAAGTATATTTTGTTCCACCTCACCTCTCACAGCTGTTCACCACATTGCCTTTGGGGGCCTGCCCAGCATCCCTGTGGATGCACAGATTTCACTGAAATAATGCAATGCAAGGCTTTCTCAGTGACTGGAGCCAGACACTGAGTTCTGGGCAGTGTTAGTAACTCACAATGAAGCCAAGGGGGTATACCCACTGAGCACTGTGGGCACTGAAAAAGTTCACTGCTGAGTTTTATATTGATATGTTTTCACCAAAAACACAGCTGACAGGAGTGGAGTCAATTCTCTGAAATGTAAAGGTGTCTCCAGTACCCACCCCCCCTGCATGGCACTCTCCTTGGCCACAACCACCCTGACACACCATACACTGGGGATGCCGTGAAATGCCAGCAACGCATGACAAGTCCAGCAAATGAGTGGCTTCATCTTTGCAGGGTTATTGGCTCTCTTGACGCTCAAGGGCAGACTGTCAGCTCACTGCCCTGGGACCTGGACACATGCCCCCATTATCACTCCTGATGCACATCACAGCAAGGCAGGGCCCATGAGACACCTTCAGAAATGTGTCCCCAGAAGCTTGACAGGCCCCAGGGAGAGCTCTTCAGCTGAGCTTTCTCCACACGAATCTTTCAAGTTTCAAATGCAACGCTCCCCATGGTGCAGCTTTCCGCACAGCCATGCTCAAAGGCAGCTCCTGGCAATACTTTGTTCCTTTCGAAGAAAGCCTTTTCCTCTTGTTCCTCCTCCTTTTGGGCCAAAACACTTGTTTTAATTAGATAAGACATAGGACACTCTAGACTTTGACATGAAGAAGACACCGATGGAGCACAAGCCCATTAGCTGAACATACTTCTCATTCTAGTCAGCCTCCATCTTCCAAGTTTGGAAAGAGGATTATGATTCCAGTGTTTTGTGAGCCCTGAGGGTGACCAGCACCCCGACACATGAGCAGTTAAGGTTATAACGCAGCTCCTGTGATCACCACCTTTGACAGGTATCATTGGGACAGCAGCTCTACAAACATATCCAATGACATCCATGTGAGTCACCTAGCAGTGCATTAGAAACCAGGTGAGCTGGGCCCCGGGCCATCCCTGTGACACACACAGCATGGCAACCACATTGATGAAGGTGTGTTTAGGGTGCTGCAGGAGCCTGGGGGAAAGACATGCTCCCATATACTGCATAAAAAGGAAAGGCACGTAGGAAAAAAAGCGAGAGCAAATGCACCTGTGACGTATGGGGTAGTCTCCATGCGCAGTGGTGAGAACATCTCCATCGTCTCCAGAAAAACAAGCTGCTGCAAAGCTCTTGTGTTTTCGTGTTACTCTGAGCTTCTCAGACTGTTCTCTCTGTTCCAGCTTGAAGCAAGTACCTTCACAAAGCTTACACAAAGTCTATTCATCCCAGTGTGAGTAATCCACAAATGAAGGTGGGAATGGAAGATCACAGTCCCTGTTGACTGCAGGAGCAAAAACTTCATTTAAAAAGTACATCACAATTTCAAGGATAGTAGCCAGACTTAGCAACTATTCCTATGACTCCATTTGAGGTTCCAGCCTTCACCCAGCACAGGAGATCCTTCCCTCACATGATACAGAGAAGCCAACAGACTTCCCCAGGTGTGAGAGTTATCAGGACACGGTCATTTCTCACCAACGGATCCCCTAGAGAACTCTTTGCATCTACTTGTCATTGGGACATTACAGTGACACAAAGAAAGAGTTAATTTCCAGTTTACAAATGAGAGACATGAAGCCAACAGAAAAAGTATGAGCTGGGATGTATCTGGTTGCAAGGGTCAGGACACCAGTGCTGGCTCATGAGACTGACGAGTCATGGCAGGCTGGCTCTAGCCCGGCTGGGGTCAGAGTCCACTGGCAGCATGGTGACCGCCCTTCTCTGGCCTGGACCCTCTTCCTTTGGTGTGAGCCAGGCACAGCGACCTGAAAGTGCCATGCTCTCCTACGGGTGCAGGATATCAGTTCCAGAGTCATGACCTCACCTCCAAATTCAGTGAGAAGGGGGCTGCTCTTGCCCATCAGACAAATAAATCCCAGGTCCCACTCTCATTGGCCTGAATGGAGCCAGGTGCCCACAGGTAAAACAGCCCCACGGTGAGGAGCATGGCATCACGGGTACGGGCCCCTTGTTACAGAGCATCCCCACTTAGAAAAGCGTGCCCTTGGCTTAATGCTGTGCTGTCACCATCTTGAAAGTCTTAATGATGTTTGAACAAGGAACCCCACATTTTCATTTTGCACTTAGCTTAGCAAATCCTGTGGTCCATTCTGACCAGGAGGGTGGGTTTGTACCAGTCAGGCCAATCAGAGCCCCCTTGGAGCTGAGAGGGGGTCAGCCTCACCCAACCACTAGGATGAGAGTCAGGAATGTGTGTCCCCAAGGACATGGGTGTCCTGCTGCCTGGAAGGTGCTGAATGGCAAAGACATGTGTCCCCACTAAAGTGAGGGAGCCCGTAGATGACTCTTGGATGTAAGCTCTTCCCTCTGCGTTAGCCTATTTCGGCAGATGTCTATAAATGATTAATATATTTTATACCTAATGGTTAGATATAAAAGACACAACATTCGAATTATTTTTTAGGCATGTGTGGGTACTAAGCTTTGGTCCAAAATCTGCATAGCATGGCTGCTAAGGGAAACACATCCTGAGCTTAAACAGACTAGAATGTCAGTTCTAGAGAGAAAGAACATCCTCTCCCCTGCTTTCTGCTGACCCCTGATTGCACAGAACAGTGCCTGGCACACTGTCGGCTCTCCACATATATACCTGGAGCGACTGTTGATGAATGAACCACTCGCAGTTAAGATCTGAGACACCCTGACTGTAGCATATCTCTGCACATGTACTCCAGTTTTTACACCAAACACAAACTTACTTAGGCTCCATTCCATGCCCCTCATGCTAGTCCATGCCGCTCAGACGCACAGCTGCCTGGGGTGTCTCCACTGCGTGACTTATGACGTTATCTGCAGGGCGGTGCCAAGGACACAAGGCACGAACTTCCACTACCCCATCTGTCAGCGCTTGGGGAAAAGCAAGGCATGAGAAAGGCTGTTTGCATGACCCATCTTGGAGAATTTCAAGCTATGTAAGCATGTCACACATTACAAGCCCTCAGATACCCTTCAGGAAAGAAATCTGCTTCATTTCATAAAACCTAGCATTCCATAAGTATATTTGTGCATGGAAATTTTTTGGCAATTTTACTTATCTCTGTCTGGGAGAACTGCTACCCCAGGTCTTAAGGCAATTTCCCAAAGACAAACAAGAAAACCCAACCTAGCTTCTGCGGGCTCAGTCTAGGAGAGGGCGGGACGTGTAGAGAGCGGAGAGGGTCCCATCCTTGCCAGCCCAGCCCAACCCAGCAAACCGTGATCAAGTTACCACTCTTAGGTGTAAACTGGGGACATAAAGCTAAATAATACATAGTCCATTATCCCAAGCAGTTTAAAATGTAGTGTGGTCTTAATAAATGCTGGCGCGGGCATTTATTAATTAAATAGCTGATTGGCACGGGCCATGCTGGCCCTCGTGTTGAGAAGGGTTCTGAGGCTGCATGGGAAGGGGCTTTGGCAGTTAGTGAAGGCCCAGGGTCCTTGTGGTGGTGCCTCACCTGTTAACCGTGCGACCAAAGAGTCACATCGTCCCTTCTCTGCAGGCACCAACCCTCCTCAGAGACTTGGAAATTGGTGACCACATGGCATGCCCTGAGCACCGTGTTTAACAAACGGTGTCTACGGAGATCGTGAATAAACCAGTACCGTGTGGGTGGTGAGGTCTTGCCTCCACTGTCCCACCAGTTCGAGCCAGGGCCCAAACCCTCCTGGCACCCGCGGGGCTCGGTGCCCTTTCTCATTACAGCTCACACTGTTTCCGAATGATTACCTTGTTGCAAAGCTGAAAACTGGAGGAGGCCTGCCCCCCTGCTGCCTCCCCTCCTTCCCCGAGGCCACTCCCCACCAGCACATTGGGAGGATGCTGCTGGCCTGACCCTGGTCAGAGCTGGTGGACATTCCACCCTTGAGACATAAAAGCTCTGGCAGGGCCTGAGACCCAGCAAAGTGTGGCATTAGCTTCAACATTAACATCAGTAGATAAAGGTGCCTGTTGCTATGGCTGGTGCCCTGACAGGTGTTCCTAGAGCTCTCCAATCATTCAGATCTTGTCAGAGCCCCAAATGTAGAAGCTTCCCGTTGAAGAAGTGATGATTTGAAATCACACTTACTCCTGTTTTAAGTCCTGCGCCGCCGCCCTCACCACCCAGCCCCCAACTATTTACTCTCTGGAGTGCTCAAGCGTTTAGAGGGGCTGACTCCAAAAACAAAAATGCATCCTCTGGCAAATTAAAACCATCCATTTGCCACATCTTATTACCAAACCATGTGGAATGCAAAAGAGCATAAAAAACGAGCCTTCCGGTGACAGGGAAGGCGTACATTTTACCCCGGGCACCAGACCACTGAGAAAATGCACAATGTGGTGTGCGTCTCGCCCAAACATAGGTGCACAGAGCCGGTAATAACTCAGGTATTTTATCACCGTGTGTCCTCAGGCTAGGCATCAGATGGGAAAAACACTCTTGAAACAAAATTAAATAGTTTTAGATCTAATTTTACCAGGCTGAACTAGGTTGCAGATTGATTTTCATGGAATCTAATAGAGAACAGCACACACGTTGCCGGTTTTACAGAAAATCCATCTACCGCACTGCTTTCTACTCACTCTGCTGTTCGCGAGAGGTAATAAGAAACTAATATTTCACGAGGCGGTGTGTTTCACCCTGCACACTGCCTTTCTTTCTGAAGGCGCCTGTACTAGCCGAGGCGGTCTGTCACATGCCTGTTGATACTGTGTAGTGAACTGGGGCCAGCTTCGCTCTTGTCCTCTTGCCAGATAAGGAAGTCTATGGGGTCAGCACAGGGGACCTCCCACCTCAAAATCCTGAGCCTGGGTCCGACTGAACTGCACTCAGGTCCCTCATCTCGTGCAGCTTTCACTTCTGCCTGGCACACCATACGCACGCTTTTTTATGCATTTTTTCCTCCTATCCAAACCAGCTAAGTTCACTGTTCTTACTCTTTCCTATCCTTCAAAGCCAATCATAACCAGAAGCAGAAGGAGCTGCCATTCTGGCTTCTCTGTCTGAACACCAGCAGTGGACAGATCATGACCATGGCCGCTCTCCTCGGCATGTCGTCAGTTCAAGTAGATGACCACAGCTGCCTCCTAGGGTACACCACCTATTTGTATGGTGCTCCCTAAGAGCAGACACCAACCTGTTTCTTTCTCTCTCTCTTTTATTTTATCACTACTTTCAGCCCTGATTACATGACAGGAGTATATCTTATCTGGTGAGTCACTTCTCCAGTTTTCTCAATGATGGGTGTGCAGGCTGGTGCATCTCCAAATAATGTCACGCAACATGGTCCCATCTGCAAATGGCAGGTCGTCTCCTCCTCCTTCAGGTAGTGACATCTTAGCAGAGGGTAGGCAAGTGTGATCCCTCTTCTGAATCCAATGGAAAAGGAGCCATCTGAGTGTGGACAGAGCTCTCCTACTCAGTCCCCTTCCACTCCTGAGCTATAACCACCATCCTACTGAAATCTCAGAAGATATGGTGTCACTTAACACAGCAATTAGACTCTGGGACTGCATCGGGAGGTCGGGATTTTTGAAGCATTTTCAGATTGGCATTCCACTCCAGCAAAACGAAATCACTCCAAACCAATGACTGGGAACCTTTTTCATTTGTTTTAATCATTTTTCCTGTGTCTCATATTTTTTATTTATTTATTTGGAGAACATTCCTGCAGTCCTGCTGAATGCTAAATCTGTGCTGGGTTCTGAAGGAAGATTTTCAGAGGAAATTGTACCTGACATGCATTCCTGGTGTTAGCTAGAAGGTTCTCCCCTGGCTCTGCAGCAACTTTTCCTCATTGAGTCCCTGTAGATAGAACTACTTGTTTTCCTGTGAGCAAGACTGTAGCAGGCTCTCTACTAACACAGGAGAGAAAGCTCTTCTTCCCCAGGTATAAACATAGCCGTTCACATAAATTAGGACACAGACCCGCACAGAGGACACTTGTATGAATGGCTTGAGGATCACAAGCAGGTGCAAAATCTCTCTACCACCTGTCCCAATGCCTGAAAGTCCACCGTGAAAACTTTATTTACTTATATTAATCCAATGTTCCATAGTCTATTTCAAGTATTTCAAGGAGAGAAATGGCAGATTAGTGTGTTTTGTGGTGGTTTTGCATACATTCCAGAACTGGGTTCTGAAGGTTTTAGGGAAAGCAAGGAAGATTTATCTGGGACACAGGGCTGGGGGCTAATGGAGGAAACCACAGTGCCACTCTGCAGGGAAGGGAGGAACTGCACCATACCGGGAGACACGGTCAGCACAAAGCAGTAGAGTGTTTAAAAGAGGAGATGAGAGGTACCAAGACACCAGTTTGTGTAATTCAAGATCAGATGTCTTCAGTGGCATTAATTCGGTCACTCAAAAAAATATTTTTGAGCACCTACTGTGTGCCAGGCAGTGTTTCAAGCACTGGGGACACAGCAGCAACAATGAAAGTAGACAGAACACCCTACACATGTGAAGTCTGTGTTCCATTCCAGAGACATGAACGTTAAGCAAGCCAAACACATGATTGACACATCATTGAAAATGATGATACAAGCCCTGGCCAGTGTGGCCTAGTTGGTTGCAGCATCATCCTGCAAACTGAAGGGTCGTGGGTTCAATTCCTGGTCAGGGCACATGTCTGGGTTGCAGGTTCAGTCCTTGTTCAGGTCACATACAAGAAGCAACGAATCAATGTGTCTCTCACATCAATGTTTTTCTCCCCACCTCTCTCTCTCCCTTCCCTGTCCTCTAAAGTCAATAAGCATGTCCTCAGGTGAGGATTTAAACAAAAAGAAGATGATATAGGCTGTGTAGAAAAGAAGGCAAGAACACGGATCTAGGCTGTTCTAGACTGTTCTAGTCTGTTCTAGATCCTGGGACACAACACAGTACATGCTCATAAATCTTTGCTGAATAAACAAATGATGGCATAAATGAACAACAGGCTGTTTTCACCCTGGGTCGGAGTAGTCCAGACTGACCAGAGACTGCACTTGACGTAAAGGATACACAGCCAGTTGTGGCACAGAGGTCGGCGTGGATCCGGGAGCGGGGAGTGAAGGGGTCTTCTCAACGTTCTGTCGGACCACATGCTTGCCAATACGTGTGGAGCCATCCCATACTCACATCACAGGTCATCACACACATCGACACAGCACAGGGCTGTTAATCTTGTGCTCATCCTCAGGCAGGCCTCTGGAAAGATAATTTAGCAGCGCTTACTTGGCCTGAGATGGGGCATAAATAAACGAGTCTATTAAAGAGCTTAACAACAATAAATATTATTTTCATACATTATCCAGGAGCTCTATTCTAAAGTGAAATAATTAAATTTAGCCTTGCAAGTTCAGATGCTAACACTTTGACCTGCTCTCTAAATAGTAGTTTATGTGGCTGGTGTTCTATTCTCGGTTGTAGAGTATCTAATTCATATAAGAGATGAGAGATCTGCACATTTCAAAGAACACAACGGGGCTAGACAAAGTCAACTGAGGGTAGGGTAACCTGCTGGAGGCTCTAGAATATCTTATTTCTAGTTGTCAAATGAGTTCAATCCAAAATCTTAAATAATAAAAGCCATGTTAGAAAATAAAGACAATACTATATCTAATGGCCCTCAAGGATGCTAGAGGCAAAATACATCAACTAATAAGTTGAAGAGAATGATTGTATCCTATGAGATGTGTGAGGTCAGTCGACGGGATCACCCATCACTGCTAACTGTACTGAGTGCGTGTCACGTGTCAGGCACTATGCTGCATGTCACCTCCTCATCCTGTATAATTCTCACACAGCTCTGTGATGGTGATGATGATGATATGTAAGAGATGGGAGATCATTGCAGGAACCCATGTGAGAACAGCCATGGCAAGAGCAGGGGTGGGGAAGTGAGAAATAGCCGGGAAGAACACTCTGGAGACCTGGGAGACCCAGTTAACCGTAGAGAGAGGAAAACAGATAAATCAGAGTGACTTAAGAGTTTCAGTTTGTCCCCTGGGTGGATGGCATGAAATGGGTCAGAGAAGCACTGTACGTGTTAGTTCTTCACAGGAGATCCCCTTCCAGTTTTGAACAGATGGACTCAAACATGCCTCTAAAAACAATCCAATGCAATGTTTTGTAGGAAGTGAGGAATTTGTCTTTCGAATCAGTAGGGAGTCAGAGACTAAGGAGTGCAGTTGCCTTCGGGCAACCCACCTCCAAATGAGAGCTTCGTTAGTAAGTAGGATGACCTTATGCTTTACTGTCCAAACTGGGACACTCTTGTGAGTGAGCGAATGCTAATATAGTTACACCAGACTTACAGGGATAAACTAGGGCTGGCCAGGGCACACTGGGCAGACTGGCACAGCGTATCTGCTGGGTAAAGCAGGGCAAGGCAGCAAAGCTAGGGAGGGGCTGCTTACCACAGCCTTGCCCTGTACCCACACTCCACACTCAAACAAGGAAATGCATCCCGTGCAGTAGGAAGAGACATCGTGCACATACAGAACACTTGAAGGTACCACCCATACTGGCCACCATCCATGACAAAAAATAGCAGTCTTTGAGGTGTACACCCAGTTCCCACAAGTTCCAGGAACTGGATAATACTGAGCTACTATGATGTGAGGAGTGGGGTGAGGATGGGTTATGCAAAGGAGGCAACAGCTCTCCTTTGACAGTTGGGTCCGACTCTGCTGTGATATCTTGTGTATGAAATAACCCTATTTCAAGAATATGAGTGCTGTGTTAGTCAGAGTTCTCCAGGGAAATAGAACCAATAGAATAAGAGAGAAATAAGGAAAAAGGAATTAACTCACCTGATTGCAGAGTTTGAGAAGACCCACAATCTGCCATCTGCAAGGTGAGGCCCAGGGAAGTGTAATTGAGACCCAGTGGAATAGTTGGAAGACCTGAGAACCAAAGGGAGCCAATGGTGTAAATTCCAGGACTCTAGTCTGGTCTGAAGGCCTAAGAATCAGGAGGGGAGAACGAGATGGGCATCCCAGTCCAAAAGCCAGGCAGAGTGAGAACCCTCCCCTCCTCCACCTTCATGTTCTATCCAGGTTCCCAGTGGATTGGACGAGGCCCACCCATACTGGGGAGGGCCATCTACTTTATTCAGTCCACCAAATTAAATGCTGATCTCTTTCAGAAACACTCACGTGGGCACATATCTGGGCGTTCCATAGCCCAGTCAAGTTAACCCATAAAACTGACCATCACAAACACACGACTTAGTACTCTGAGAACCCGGAGAGCTGGAATGAATGATCAGACACTCCTGCAGCTATTCACTCACTGACAGGAGTAGTGAAATGATTCAGGGTGGAAGCTTCTAGCATAGGAAAGATAGGAGGTGTCCAAAAGAACTGGCCATGGCCAGATGCAACTAATTAGGGCAATCTTTTCATAAAACGGAAATAGGGTGTAAAAATGTAAAATAGAAGTATTTGGTTTTAGTACATCTCCAAAGAAAAGAGGGCAGGGAGGCAAGAGGATGCTCAGCAAGGAGGCTGGAGGACCAACAAAGAACCAACAATACTGAAGAAGGACTTTGGGGGGAAACATGTCTAAGGAGACGAGAAATTCACCACCAGCGTAGGATCAGTACTTACTATGCGGAGGATTACCTTTCTCGTCATCTCTCCCACTCACTAACTACAGTCCTCAGATGGCCTACATAGGTCTGTGGGATTAAATATTTATTTCCAGCTTTGAGCTGGCTATCTAACAGAACTCCTGACCAAAATCACAGCCTGAGCATCTCTTGTAGACTTCTTCACAGACTCGTTGGTCCTCAGAGCCAGGTGAGCAGCAGAGGCTCTTCATCTCAGCCCCAAACTCTCTGCACTTTAATCCATCACTGGATCCCTTGGCCACCTGCTCTCTCTGACCAAAGACTCTCTCGGCTCACACAAACTGTCTCGCAATGGGAACAACTACTTAGAGCATCAGAGGCCAATATAATAAAGGTGTCCTTTTAGTCTCAGACATTTGAAGCTAACCTTAACCTTGTCCCAGGTGAGAGACCACAACTACGGACCACAAAGGAGGAGAATGTCCCAGAGCCGTGGGGGATTACTACAACAGATGGAGTACCCCTCGCTCAATTAGGGAAGCAGCAGTAGCTATGGAAGCGAGTGCCGTGAGGACAGTTGTGGGCACATTTCAGTGTGTGAGGGCTGGCAAATGGAAGACGCATTAAATAAAGCAAGAACACATCTATTTTCTCAACTTGAGAAATGCACTTCAGAAATCTCTAACTTTTGCCACATCCTTAATTGCCTAGAAAATTTTAGAATTCAGTTACTACCAAAAACAGATTGCCACCTGGTCATGCATTTTTTTAATTATATTTCATTAATTATGCTATTACAGTTGTCCCAATTTCCCCCCCTTTTCTCCCTTCCACCCAGCACCCCCCACTCCCTCAGGCAATCCCCCAGCATTGTTCATCTCCACGGTTCATGAGTATTAAGTTTTCTAGCTACTTCATTTCCTATACTGTACTTTACATCCCCTTGGCTATTCTGTAACTACCTACTTGTACTTCTTAATCCCTTCACCTCTTCACCCATTCCCTCACAGCCTCTCTCTCTGGCAACCATCAAAACACTCTCCATATCCATGACTCTGTCTCTTTTCTGCTTGTTTGCTTAGTAGGTTTTTTAATATTCAATTGTTGATAGATACATATTTATAGCCATTTTATTGTTCATCATTTTGATCTTGTTTTTTTTAAATAAGTTCCTTTAACATTTCATATAATGATGGTTTGGCAATGATGAACTCCTTTAGCTTTTATCTTGTCTAGGAAGCTCATTATCTGCTCTTTGTTTCTAAATGATAGCTTTGTTGGGTAGAGCAATCTGGGCTGTAGGTCCCTGCTTTTCATGATTTTGAATATTTCTTGCCAATCCCTTCTAGCCTGCAAAACTCCTTTTGAGAAATCAGCTGACTGCTTTATGGGAACTCACCTGTAGGTAACTAACTGCTTTTCTCTAGCTGCTTTTAAGATTTTCTCTTTATCTTTAACCTTTGACATTTTAATTATGATGTGTCTTGGAGTGGGCCTCTTTGTTTGGGACTCTCTGTGCTTCCTGAACTTGCATATCTATTTCCTTCACCAAATTAGGGAAATATTCTTTCATTATTTTTTCAAATAGATTTTCAATTTCTTACTCTTTCTCTTCTCCTTCTGGCACCTCTATGATGTGAATGTTGGAATGCTTGAACTTGTCGCAGAAACTGCTTACACTATCCTCGTTTTCTTGGATTCTTTTTTCTTTCTGTTGTTCTGATTGTTTTTTGCTTATGTTCTAAATCATTGATTTGATTCCCAGCTTCATTGTACTCTTGTTTGCCTGTAAATTGTTCTTTCTTTCAAATAGTGTATCCTTTGTTTCTGACCAGATCTTTTTTATGCTGTTGAAGTACCTACTGAGTTCCTTGAGCATCCTTATAACCAATGTTTTGAACTCTGCATCTGACAGATTGCCTATCTTCATTTTGCTTAGCTCTTTTACTGGAGTTTTGATCTGTTCTTTCATTTGGGCCATGTTTCTTTGTCTCCTTGTTTTGGCAGCCTCCCTGTGTTTGTTTCTATGTATTAGGTAGAGCTGCTATGATTCCCTGTCTTGGTAGCATAGTCTAATGTAGTAGGTGTCCTGTAGGGTCCAGTGGCACAACCTCCCCTATCACCCAAGCTGGGTACTCAAGGTGTGACCTTTGTGTGGGCTGAGTACACCCCCCTCTTGTAGTTGAGCCTTGATTGCATTGGAAGATCAATGGGTGGTATCTACCCAGGCTAGTCAGCAGCAAGGACTGGCTATGACCACTGACCACCAACTTCCACCCTCTGTGGAGGATCAGCTGTGCAGGGGAAGGGTGGTAGTACTCCACCATGGTCTGTAGCTGTCCACTGAGTGTGCAAGCTCTGGGGTTTCCCAGGTGGTGCAGGCCAAGGTCAGCCCCCACCTGTTTTTTCCCTGAGGCCACCCTGCCTGGGCTATAAAGCCATCTGAGATGGCTGCTACTTGTGCTGGGCTTGGAGATTCCCAGGTGAAAGCAAGCTGTGAATCTAGGCTGCCTGCTACTAGTGGCAGGCCAGGGGCCACTTAGCAAGAGGTATAAGGACTGGGGGCTCACTGAGGCTGGCTGTTGCTTGTTTGAGAGGATTTAGGAAGTTGTGAATATGAGGAAAAACCAGCCATTCATATGGGAAAGCAGCTGGGTGGGCCCATAAGTTGTGTGAGGCAGAGTCTCTGGGGATCTCCAGGGACTGGCAAATAGTGTTAGCCAGGTTAATGGAGTCTCATGTATGGCACCAGCCTGCCAGTTCTGTGGCTTTGTGGGGGGAGGGTTCAGAAAAGGGACAATGGCCTCTGTTAACCTTGATGCCAAACACTTCAGTTCCTACCAATATGCCACTGGTGCCTTTCAAGCTGCTACTCTGGTGCTAGAGTTCAGAGGGAGTGAATCAGAGTAAGTGAGTCCATGAGTGGGTTCTTTAAGAGGAACTGCATGGAAATCCAGAAGTTTCTCCCCTGACTCAATCCCCACGGGGTTTTGCAGCCAGAAGTTGTGGGGACTTATCTTCCTGACACTGGAACCCTGGGCTGGGGGCCTGGTGTAGGGCTGGGACTCCTCACTCCCAATATATCCCTCCCACATTTTTGTCCACCACATGTGGATGTGGGACCAGTCCATTCTCCATCTCCTTGCCTTCTACCAGTCTGGTGGGTGTGGTTTCTTTAATTCCATAGTTGTAGATTTCCATTCAACTCAATTTCTGACAGTTCTGAGTGATGGTTGTTCTATATTTTAGTTGTAATTCTGATGTGGTTGTGCAAGGAGTTGAGCCATATCTGCCTACACTGCCATCTTGACTGGAAACCTTGGCCGCACATTTGGCATGTTAAACTGCCTCAGAGAGTGTCTGCTGAAGGAGTGACTCTGATGAAACTCAACTACACTGGTCACAGCAGAAGGAAAATCTTTTGAAAGAAGCTGCAGGCTTTTTTCTCTGGTCTCAGAGTCTGGTGGCCTCAAACAGTGTCACCACTGAACTCTGACCTTCTTACTTCACCACATTATCTGTTACCAGGGTGAACTTCCTGCTGCCCCAAACAGAAAAGGCAGCATACACCCATGTCCAAGCTCAAGATCTGAAACCACCAGTTGTCCAGCATGACCTATTGTTCTAACAGTAATGCGACAGAGCCTAAAGTGGCCCTCACATCTCAAAAATGCATGGAGGATGCTAAACCAACTTAAAAGATGATGTCATCTACTTTCTACATGCATTTACTCCCAAACGGAGCATAAAATGAGAAACATTTAGACTTTGCAAAGCCACTGAGTTCCTTGGCAGATAATGTGGAAGTCTACAAGTCTAAGTGAATTCTGAACACCCACCTTTAGATGTATTTTTTATTTAAATACATTTTCTTGCAAAGAGTCACCTTGCTCTGTCAATCACTTGTCAGACCATTTGTGTGTTAGCCTGCCATTTGTGTCAGGAAGAGTGCATAGAGCAGTCTGGTGTGAGCTTGTTTGTTCTTCAGTTTTTTCCCCTCTACGTCCAAAAATAAGCCAAGTTTCACTGAGATGTGGCTTACACAGTCAAGCCAAAATGTCTATATGTTCTACAAGAGTGCTTAAGGCACCATGGTTGCAGCTTGGTCAGAAACCTGCCCTGGGATGTGTCCCACGTTGGTAGAGGAATGTCTTAGTGCTGTAACTTTGAGGGGAAGCTTTCTAGCAGAAATGCATGCCATAGAAATTAAACCATGAGAAAAGGATGGATTCCATAAGAGATCCTAATTTTGCCAAACAACTCATTGCAAGCCATGCTCCTAGTTCCTAAGATTTAGAAGTCATATTTTCACATGTGGTTTTTAGCAGCTTTCAGAGCTGCCAGGAGCTTATAGCAACCTGCACCTGGGGTTCCTACAGAATTGGGAACTTTGAAGAGCAATCTACAAGTCATACGGTCCCTGATTTCCCTTGGGTCTTTAAAAGATAAAAAGGACTCCTAGTCTCTAGGCAGCAAGGCAGTACTTGGGTCCCCACAAGACAGACCTCACTGGTTCTTCCTGAAGTTTCAACTCCTTGGAGTGGAGATATGGAACAATTAGTGTGTTTTTTTTCCATTTTGCTCCTTTTAACCACATTCTGTTCCTTCCTCCCTTACTATCCTTCTGTGAATCTCAGGCAGAGCCCATAACTTTCTAGTCATTTTCAATCTGTAAAACTCAATCCAGTCCAGTTTGAAATGGACCATTTTACAACCAATTCTAAGCTCATCCAAGGGAGAAGGAAATAAGAGGAAAGACTCTCTGTTTAATTGGCCAAGGTTACAGTGTGTCCACCCAGAGGTTCTAAGTGGCTATCATGTCCCCTCAGTATAACTGGTGTCCAAGTGTTGGTTATCCCATGGAGAGAGTATGGGATAATTCTGAGGACCTATGTCTGGGTTTAAGACTCCTCTTAAATGAGATATGTGTGTGTGAGTGTGTGCGTGTGTGTGTGTCCCACTCTCAAACCCCAACCTCCTTCCAGCTCGTTTCTCACAATCCAGAGTTTTATGTGCTTGTCCCCTGAGGCCCTCAAATTCAGAATCAAATCCTATATTGCTGCCTCAAGGTTTCATGCCCAGGGTGATGGGGAGCCACTCAGACAGTGTTGCCTAGTTTCAGAAGCTTAACTAGCTCCGGGGGAACTACTCAGAGCCTTTGCCCATGTCATTCCTTCTGCCTGGAGTGACCTTCCCTCCCTTGGTTAACCTATGCTCATCCTATGAATGGAAGTATCCTTGGCCCTGGAGCCACACTGCCTGGTTCAGACTGTTTCTGTGCTTAATCAAGAGTAGACAATATTATTAGCTATAGGTCTCAGCTAACCAATCTTCTGAAAGATACCTCCCTGACAGGAGGTCCCCATGACCAGGTTACATCTCTCTGCATTGTTCCTTCTTAGCCACAGAGCTTGAATTGCTAACTATGTGTGCAATTATTTGCATTCAATAAAAATTTGTTGACCAAATGTATTAGCCTTCTCCAGTCACCTTGAAAAATAGCACAGGCTGGGCTGCTTAAACAACAGACATTTGTTGTCTCACATCCTGGAAACCAGAAGTCTGATATCTAAGTGTGGGCAGGGCTGGCTCCTTCTAAGGCCTCTCTCCTTGGTGTGTAGATGGCTGTCTTCTCCCTGTGTCCTCACGTGGTCATCATCTTTCTGTGCATGTCTGCATTCTGAGCTCTGTTTCATATAAGGACAGTAGTCCTAAGGGATTAGGGCCCACCTTAAGGACCTCATTTTAACTCAACCACCTCTTTAAAGACCCATCCTCAAATACAATTCCAATCTGAGGTCCTGGAGGTCATTGTTTCAACATGAATTTTTGTGGACAGCGTAACTCAGCCCTTAACTATGAAAGAGCAACATACTGCGGGCTGGCTGCCTGCGTACTTGGACACGTTCAAGACCAAATTCGTGAGTTTTATCCATCTGAAAACTGCCAGGAGAGATCCTCACCTTCTTGTGAAAATCAAACCTCTTCATGTTACAAAGCTCAGTGCAGAGCCAGAATCTTTTGTCCACTGAACACCCTTGTGCTGTTTGTAGGATGGCAACTTGGAAACAGCATTTTGAAATATGTGTTCCTGAAAATCTGTGAGAAAAATTCACCTTTACTCCAAAATGTTATTTCTTTCTCCTGACTGCATGGAGGTTAATTATTTTTCGTGCTTCCCGGGATAGCCCATCTATTCGAACCAATTTGCATTTGTGTTTGGTTAGAAGCTGCCTTTGTTAGCACATGCCTGGGTCCGATTAGAAAGAAAGAAAGTGGGTCAAGCTTGAGGGAGGCCATCTGTCGGAGTGCATTTTGGCAAAGAGAAAACAGAAGAAGGGAACTTATGAAAGAGGCTGAGGTTTGTAGCCCAAAGGTACCAACAGAGTTCTGTGGCTTCCAACTGTCGCCTTGTTTTCAGGTTACATAACTGTTCAAGACAGCTGAGCTGTGCTAGATGGGAGTGCGCGTGGCCTGCAAAAGCCAGATACGGGACAAAACCTTATTTTCAGTTGTTGAAATAAGGACAGAACAGAAATGCTCAATGTATATAACTTTTTATGGCCTATTCCATGAAATACTTAGTGCTTTACAGGAGGCAGAGTATGAGATAAAATCTGGGGTCACTTTGGCAATTAGTAGTTTTGTTTTTGTTTTTGCTTTAGTTCATGTATCCATTCACCTACTGAGTCACATCTTGGTTGCTTCCAAGTTCTGGCAATCATGAGTAAGGCTGCTATGAACGTCGGTGTGCAGGCTTTTGAGTGTGAATGTAAGTTTTCAACTCCTTTGGGTAATCACAGATGTTCTCTTAAATTACAGTTTTTGTTACAATTTCTAGCAAACACACTATTTCACATGAATGGATTTTCTGGATAGTGTGCTCAAGCAGCAGAGGATTTTTTTTTAATTTTCATCTTCCTTGGTAAAAATTGATTGATGAACTGTTTATAAATAAAGTAGTCTGTGAAAGCAATTGCTTTCACAGACCAGGGTCCAAAATTTTTGACCTTTTTACAATTCCTCAAATCATCATTGTAGGTAAACTGAGTCATCCCAGGCTCCTGAGGGGTGAGGTTGGGCCTAACATTCAGAATTCTGATTCCATCTCCCCACTTTCTGGGTCTGATTTCCACTCTCATTAATTTCCTCTCCCTGGTTTTCATACAGGCACCTGTTTGACTGGAATCCGAGGATGTCTTATTTTTGAGGTGGCAGGTTTTCTTGTTGCAACATCGAAAACTTTTTAATATATTTAAGCTTTTAAATCTATAAAATAAACAAAAAACACCATTTACTCTTTCTTGACAGACACCTCTTTTTAATATCTAGCATTCTCAATTTTCTTCTTTATAGATTAAATAACATTTTGTTCCATCCCTACTTTCCTTTTCTTGATCAAATACTTTGACGCTTGCTTCACATCATGTATTTTCTTGTCCAGTCGTGTTTTTTTATCTATTAATATCCTTAAATAATTGAAGTATAATTTACTTACAGCCAAGTGTACAGATTATAGGTGTTATGGCTCAGTGACACACATGGGACATATCTCCATCTAAATACAGAACATCTTCATTACGCCAGGACTTTCCCATCTTCCTAGACGGAGACCCTCGTCTCCACTAAACAACAGCTTCCCATTCTCCATCCCCAAGCCCCTGGAGCCCACCGTCCTATTTTCTGTTTCTGAGTTTGACTACTGTAGGGACCTCATATGAGTAAAATCATACAGTATTTACCTTTTTGCATCTGGCTTATTTCACACAGCATAATCCTCAAGGTTCATTCATGTTGTAGCGTATTGCAGAATTTCTATCCTCTTTAAGGCTGAATACAATTCCATTGTGTGATATATACCACATCTTGTTATCCATTCATCCACTGATGGACACTTGGGTTACTTCCACCTTTTGGCGATTGTAAATGATGCTGCTATGAACACTGGTGTACTAAGGTCTCTTGTAAGCCCTGTTTTCAATCCTTCTGGGTACGTACTCAGAAGTGGGATTGCTGGTTTTCATAACGGCTGAACCATTTTACATTCCCACCAGCAGTGCACAAGTGTTGCGACTTCACATCCTCTCCAACACTTGTTACTTATCTTACTGATAACAGCCATCCTAATGGGCATGAGGTGGAATCTCATTGCAGTTTTGATTTGCATTTCCCTAAATGACTAATGAGGTTGAGCATCTTTTCATGTGCTCATTGGCCATTTGTTTATCTTCTTTGGAGAAATATCTGCTCAAGTCCTTTACTTTAAATCTGAATTTTAGGTAAATAATACATTTTTAAAAATAGATGTATGTCCCAATATTAGAGATGTATATACTGAAAAAGTATACTGTTTATCTAAAACTTATTTTTAACTAGGCGCCCTGCATTTTTATTCGATAAATCTGACAACCATAAAAAGCAAGAACTTCGATGGATCTAAAACAGTTTTCAAATATCTCACAATTTTGCTCAGGTGAGCTTTGAAATGGCTCAGTGTGTTTTTGTGGGTGCTGGGCTGGTAGCCCTGCTTTATTAGAAAATTGTAATTTCATTTTGAGATGCTCCAGACTAAATCATTTGAGCTTCACACTCTTTGTGTAATATTATTGGGCTCCCTTAATGAAATTATAACTCGAGCAAGAGATTTCATTCCCTGGTAGTAAATTAGCTTGGGCCCGTGTGGGCTCAGGGAGAGCCAGTCCTCCCTGGCTTATTCTCCTTGTTCGGGGAATGAAGAAAGAGCAGGCGTTTTGTATTTGAGTTATTTATTGTTCTCTTTGAGTGAACGTTATATTGTTACCCGTCCCTACTGGAAACAACAGCTGTTAACAGGCTCTGGAATGAATTTCAATGTGAACTCTCCTGGCCTCTGGGAAGCTTGGCTAAAGAGAAAACAGGCTCATAATGGAAAGAAAAGGAGTAGGATTCAAGCCGGGGTCTGGACGCCTGCAGGCTACCTGCATATAAAACCGCTAGTTACCGGTGTCCTGGGACATCACATTTAGACCACGTGCTGAAATGGGAGTGCCATCAACAGTCCTCCTTTCTGACGGCAAAGCAGACAAAAGGCAGTCTGGTGCAAATAGTGATCTTGCTGAAACCCCTGCCCTCAGGTATCAGAGGGAAGAGAAACCGTCCGCACAACAAAATAACCAAACCAGGGTAGCCAGGGCCGTGGACAAACTAACCACAGGAGGAGCAGGGACAACTCTATCGCAACCCCGCAACACACTGGATAAGCAATGGTGATGTTTCCAGCTATCATTTTTTAAATAATGTGGTCAAGAGTCCTATGGAATGTAATGAGTCGTGAAGACTTAAGGGGAGGAGGATGTGAGAGGCAGGAATCTGAGAACAGAGGAGGACCCTTCTGGAAGAGAGTCAGCTCTGCCTGTGTACGGGTGCACCAAACTTCTGTGGTCACATCTAGTCAGTGGGACCTCTAAAATCAGGAGCTTCTCTTTGGGCTCCCTTTATTAGTATTTTTGCCTTTATTTTTATTGTTGACGCTAATGCAGATGTCCCCATTTCCCCCCTTTACCTGACCCCATGCATCCCCATCTGCCCTTCCCTCTGGCAGCCACCACACTGTTGTCTGTACCTGTGAGTTACACATACATGTTCTTTGGCTAATCCCTTCACCTTCTTTCCTCCCAACTGTACGTCCAACCTACAATTCCTTAATCTCTCTGTTTAAGAGAGAAATTTCTGAGACCATGGAAACATCTTTTATTGGTCATGTGTGGCATTTCCTCTGTGGGCCCATCTTCCCACCTGTGCTATACAGACACAGAGGTGTTCAGTACCCAGGACACCTGACAGGTCTCGCTTGACTCACCCACCACCAAGGCTGCTGGCAGAGGGCATCCCCTATCAATTCCCTTCACTGCTTCAATGACATGTTCCCATCTCCAGGAAGGGCTCTTCTGGACCTGGGGCCTGCACTGCTTCCTCCTTCACCTGCCATCTCTTCTCTGATCCCCTCTGCTTCTTCCCCATTCTTCTGCTTCTGCTCAAATGCACTTAAAACTGAGTATATTACAGTTTTAAGTCTATTTTTTTTTTCATGCATTTCAAGCCCACAAAGCAAGTTCTCCACTAATAGGGAAAAATAGTCTTGGCTTTATTCGCATGATGCTCATTTAATTGTGGCATTTTTTTTTTACTTGCTTTAGTTGCTCTCTGTGAAATGACCTCAGCCCTGCCCCACCCAGCATCGTGTAAGCTCCTGTAAGGCTGTTGCCCTGGAGACGATTACTTCAAGTTTTGAGGGATATGGAACAAGAGGAGGGGAGATGCCAAAAATAAGAAAAGAAGAAAGAGAGAAATCATAAAGTTTAAAATTGAATGGAGAGGGGAATTTGATAAAATGCTGTCAGAAATTCAATAAAAGACTAAACCAGAATGAAGTGGATGAAACCAAAATGACCTTTCAACCTCCCTTGTCCAAACCCTCAGTAATAAGATCATATGAAAGCATTGAATTTTTCTGAAATTCCATGTCAAAGTGCATTTCCTATTCTTTTCTTTCCAGACAAAGTAAGCATGTTGTCAGCCTTCATCACTCCCTTCAAGCACTTGAGCCCCGGGGCCACAAATACGGAGGACGAAGACAATCTAAGTAAGTCGTCCCCTTCCCTGAAGAGGAGGGGGCCCCAGCCCAATACACCCAAAGCCTGAGACCCTTGGGATGTTGAGGGTGGGGGGGAAATATCTGGACTTCGAAGAGCAGGAAGCTCTGCCCCCGTCACCACCTGGAATTTCATCCCCACCTGAAATTTCATCCCTACCTGGAATCCTGTCCCGACCTAAAATTTCATCCCCACCTAGAACCCATACTCACCTGGAATTCCATTCCCACCTGGAATTCTACCCTCACCTGAGTGGTAGGAAAATATTAGAAGTAACTGTGTGATTGAGAACTCTAGGGATCATACATATATGTATATTAAAAAGTTCCCTTGGACCATCCCGCCTCTCTTTCCTGTGCTTTTTCTCCTTCAAACTAAAAAGAAAAAGAGAAGAAAAAAGAAAAATGAACACAGTCTCTTTGAAACAGGTCATACAATTATTTAACAAGGAAAGAGCTGGATGGGTGCCTGCCTGTAAAAACACTTCTGGCACTTCAAACTGGAGAGACACCAAGCAGTGTGGTGTGGGGACTGAAACGCTGGCTCGGGGAGGGCCCTAAACAGCGTCCCCGTGCAGACCACCGAGGAGGCAGAGCAGACAGGACTGGTGTGTGAGAGTGCGAGCGTGTCTGGCATGCATTAGACTTGCCTCTCGTGTGGAGCATATTGTCAGGCATTTAAACAAGGGGGTCAAATGTTCGGAACCATATGAACGCCTCTTGCATTTCAACATTACCTAACAGATGGGTCACCTTCTCAGCCAGAAAGAGTTAGGAATGTGCTTGTCGTCCTGGAATAGGAAGGATGTGGAGGGTTTATTGGCAGTCACTGCGATTGCTGACCTGACTGAGAAGCGATGGTGGGGAAGATTGCACAGGAATATTGTCCATTTGCCATCAGCTGTTAAGAAACACTACACATCTTCACGAATAGCCCCTTCCCAGAAAACATAATTATCTTAAGGTTGAAAACTGGAGTGATAGCCCTGGATTATTCTACTAAAGCAAAGTCACAGGATCACTGGATGTCAAACCAGAGCAAACCTTAGAGACGCTCTAGTGTTAGTCCTTTGTTTTCTAGATGAGGAGAAAGTCACATGGGAATCCGAACACAGGTCTCATTGTTATGAGTTTTTACTGGGAATATTGTAAGTTTTATAGAAGCATTGTAATAGGAACAAGCCCAGAGGGCATGCTGTGACCCCTGGCCAAATGTTAATAAAATTGTAACCTGTAGCTAACCCTTTTGTAGTTTCTTTGTATCCTGTAAATGTTGCTTAGCGCTTTGCAATTTTGTGTCTGGCAGGAAGAGTAGCCTCCTCCGCACTAGGTCGTTATCTAGGAATGCAGATGTAGGAACTGCTGTGTGGAGACAGCTCTGTTTGCTCATCTCAAGTAATATACGCCCCTCTGCATTTCCAGGGAACTTTGAACCTTCATCCCAAGCCCATGTGCCTTGTTCTTTGTCTCCCAAATAAGGTAGCTAGACCTAACTTCCACTCCTGGCTCCTGTAATCAGCTTCTGCCACGTAGTTTCCCGCCACTGTCTGAACGTATATAAGCCAGTCCCTTTCCTTTGTTCGTTGCTCAGAATTTGGAATCTCTCCTCTGAGCCCACACGCATAATAAAGGGTCATTCTCCACCATCTCTACCGCGTGTGAGTGAATTTTCCGTAACATCGTGACTATCCATTCAGGGCCCATTCCCCAGCAAACACTAGGGTCAAAACAAAACGTGGACAAATGATTGTTTCTGTTCTCTCAGGATCTAAATTGGAAATGTTCTAGAACTTCATCAATGCATCGATAGCTTGAGGAATGAAATCTTAGCATTTACTCATCCTTCCCACCTGAGCTGTGGGAACCCTGACTGAGTCAGCCTCTCTATGTAGAAGCATCTCTCTTTCCTTCCAACAGCTCACTGGGCTAATGACTTCTGATGCCAGAACAAACCTGACAGTAGAAGCCCAGTGGGGGCAAGACCTCCAAGCCATCTCGTGCTCTGTGATCACTAGCGCCACTGCCCAGGGCTCTGAGCGTCACCACTCAGCCCTTCTGAGCCTCGTTTCCAAGACAGGGACAGTGACATAACCTGAACCATGGAGTTGAGGTCAGAATCAGATAAGATAGCACTTAGAGAAGTTTTAGGCAAGGACCTGGAACATATAAATGTTCCATCAATGTTGGCTAGTGCCAGTAATTAAGGCTATTTTCCCTGATTCAGCTCACTGGCTAATAGGTAAAAACTTACAGATAAGAATGACTTTTAAGTGTTTATTACATGTTAAAATTAGCTTTTGAAATGCTTGGAAAATCATATTTCTATCAGTGGATTAATCATCCCCTTTGTAATATATGATATTAATATACTTAGAAAAACCTATTTTCACACACTGGTCAAAGATACCCCTCCAGCCTTGTTGGTGTGACTCAGTGGTTGAGTGTCAGCCTGCACATCCAAGGGTCGCAGGTTCGATTCCCAGTCAGGGCACGTGCCTGAGATGCAGGCCAGGTCCCCAGTGGGAGCCACGTGAGAGGCAACCACACATTGATGTTTCTCTCCCTCTCTTTCTCCCTCCCTTCCCCCTCTAAAAAATAAATAAATAAAATCTTTTAAAAAAAAAAAAAGATACACCTCCAAATGAATGTGCTCGTCTTAGTTAACACTCCTCACTAGTATGCAGTCTCTCAGCTTATTGCCCTATGCCACTGGAAGGTGGAAGACGATGAATGCAACTGCCCTAGATGTGTTGTGTGTGGATAAAGTATGTGTGGTGTGCATGGTATGCATGGTATGTGTGGTATATGTGTCGTGCATGTTCTGTGTTTTGTATAATGGGCATGTGGTGTGTGATGTGTATACTGTGTAGATCTGAGTGTATGTTGTATGTAATGTGTGTGATGTGTGTGAAATAAAGGTATAGTGTGCTGTACACAATGGTCACTGTGTATGTATGTATGTATGTATATATGCATGTGGTATTTGTACCTGTGTGTTTGCATGTATGTTGTATGTATGATGTGTGTGATGTGTAGGCAATGTGTATGATGTGTATGGTGTGCACATATGTATGTCTGTGTTGAGTGTATATGTGTAGAAATGTGTGTGGTGTGTGTATCTGTGTGCGCATGTTATATATGGCATGTACATGTTGTGCCTAGGTGGTGTGGGGGGGGTGTGCATGTAAGATGTGTGTGTGGTGGTGATGTGTAATGGATGTTCACTGTACATGCATGTGTGTACACACATTTGCAGGGAGGCAGGGTAGGTGGTAGAGGCAAGGGTGCCATTCCTTTGAAGTCTCCTGTTTGTAGCTATAAACTATGGAACATAAGTGTCTGGGTTGGTTTAAGATGAAGTTCCGCCATTCAGGACCATCTCTCTCCCACCCACTCTGTAGCCCTGGCCTCACAGTCACTTCTGTTCCTTTCCTGGAGCTCAGAGCCAATGTCCAGGGTGAGCTGGGGACAGGAATCAATAGCCAGACCAAGACTCAGCCTGAGAGAGGACAGTGCCCGTGAGCCCATCAGCAGGCTGGGTACTCGGTAACAGTCAACCAGATGATGCCACCTTTTTAAGACTTTGTGCCTAAGCTGGTAACTCTGAAAGCTTTCTTCTTTGAACACTGAAGGGAGTGGTCGCTGGCCCCTGACCTCTGTGTCTGCCACTGACCTGAAGGTGTCACATGAAGAGGGGCTGAGATGCCCAATCCTGGACAGGGCTGTAGGCCTACATAGACCACACTGGTTGCATGGGATCTAGAGGGAGGGCAGCCACCTACCCCACCGTGATAATGGCTATCACTGTGATAGATGCATGACAGTCGCAGCTTCCACACAGCATGAGACAAGTCCTGAAAGAAGGCCACCTTCTCCTGCTGCAGAGCCTGACCCAAGCGCCATCGGTGTCAGGCCAGTGCACAATCTGCACAGCTAGGACCTTGTATCTGGTATTCCAAGTCACCAGGCCCACCCGATTGGCCACCACAGCCACCCCCTTTTCACTCATCATCTTACCCCTGAAGCACGAGGAGAGAGTAGACCATCCACCTTGCTCCTGTCAGCCAGCCCTGTCTGGTCAGGACAGGGTGGATCGGACAGCTGCCCTCCAACCTGCAGACACAGCCAAGTCATTATGAGGGAGGCAGTGCAATGAAAAGATCACAACAACTCCACTACTGCAAGAACTCAGGCAGGTGCTGGCCCGGGGACCAGGACGGGGACATGGGGGAGGCAGAGGCTCCTACTTAGCATACAGTGCCTGCACTCATGCCAGGTGATAGCCACTGTGAGGTGGCAGCCATGGACCACCCACGTGGTTGACGGAGGCAGCCACTGCACAGTTACAGCCCAGTAACTGAACTTAATTCTGAAAGATGTATTTCACCAGAAAATACAGGTTTAATCACAGCCGTGACTACTTAAAATTCCACTCTTTCTCCCCAAAATGCTCATTAGTCACTGAGTTATAAGATAGGTTATCAGAGAGAGCAAGAGAGAGAAGCCACATTTACCTAACGTTATTACAGTATGTTGTTACAATTGTTCTATTTTATTACTGTTGTTTTTATTCTCTTACTGTGCCTCACCTGTCAGTTAACACTTTATCATAGTTGCATACGTATAGGAAAAAACATAGCATGTATAGTGTTCGGTGTAGTCTGAGATTCAGGCATCTACTGAGGGCCTTAGATCGTGTCCCCGCGCCACCCCCCATGAGGGGAACAGCACTATCTTTAAAACATGTATTAGACTTTCCTGTCTGCGGGGCTTTTGCTAAGCCTATTACATGTGTTCCTTTAGTTCAACCATACAAAAATATTGTCAGATAAACTTTATTAAAACCCACATTTTCCATCTTAAGAAAATGGAATTGGGGCAGGTTGAGGACTTGCCCAAGGTCATACCTACATAAAAGATGGAGAGAACCTTCACCTTTCATCTACTTGACCCCAGGACCTGGGGGGTGACCACGGACCCCTCTGCCTTGCCCAGACTCAGCAGCCCAGTGAAAACGAGCATGTAGGCTATGTTGAAGGGAGCTGGACCCCTAATCTGCTCATTTGCAAAAGCCAGTGGGTTACATCATTCTGGAGATTCTAGCTAGTGTGTCCAGGATATGGCCAGAAGTCTGCATTTTTATCAATTAGTAGGTATTGATTATTTTGTAAGCACTCTTCATGCCACAATCTGATCATTGTGTCTATGCCATGGAAAACTAATAATGACCGTCATCATCAGATATTGAGTGTCGTGCAAGAGAAGGTCCTGGAAACAATCTCAGAGCAGGTGGAGGGGAAGTATCGGACCATGAGGGCTGTTGCTCCAAGATAAACCTTTCTGCCTGAAAAGGCAGCAGAAGTCATCTGATAGGCCGGCCACTTGAATCACATGTGCAGACTCCCTCGGCCCTCACTTTGTGAGAGGTCAGCAAGTTTCCAGGCAATCTGCTGCGGGGCCTTCCGGTCAGGTTACGTTTTTTCATCTCTACATTCCATTTGGGAAACTGCATGGCTACTCCGATCTCCGCCCTTGGCCTGAAATACCCCAGAGGGCAGCACTCTTGGCTGTGCGGGCCCAGGTGCATGAGGACTCACACGGGGCTGGGAGTTGATGCCCAATTCCAGGAGGCAATTATTCCTACAAAATAGTCTGTAAGGGACGCCATCCACCTCTCACTTATAAAATGCTCAGGCCCACTCCTTTGAACACAATGACCTCTGCAGACCCAATATTTTATAGATGCAAACCGCCAGGGAAAATATTAGCAGAGCTGCCTCACGACATAGAGAACAGAGCTCGTGAGAAGTGGGCGGTTCAGCAAAGAGCACTTTCAAACAGATACACTCGCCGCTACTGGGAACACGTCTGGGGGGCCGAGGTGGGCGTTGGCAAGAGTCATCACGGAGAGCTCCTGAGCAGGAAGGACACACAGCAAGGGACCCAGGGAAGCTTTGTCCAGTGCGAGAGCCCCTCTCCGAGGCACCCGGTGGCCCAAGTGTCTTCAGTGTCTGTGAGACTGCACTTTCCAGTTGCTACTCTTCAGAAGCGGTGCCGTGGATGTGAGGCCTCTGAGCCGCCGGATCTCACTGCAGCTCGGCTCGGGGCAGGCTGAGAAGAAAGTTCTCAGCCTTTATTCATAAGCAGCAGTTTGGCTATAAAAATCACCCCAAGTTTCCTCTGACTTCACAGAGAAAACTCCTTCACAACCTGCCACCCAGACTCCTGAGATCCTGGCCCAGTTCCCAAGGAGAAATCGAAGGGCACAAGGGGCCATCTGCATATGACTCGCCCCCTGCCACCTCGCCGCACACATCCGCGCAAACGAACAGCGGACTCTGTACTCTCAGCACCTCATTCCCTCCCAGAGACGGGCATCCCTGCGATACAGCCGAGGAATGGCGGCCCCGTCCTGTGCCCATACATTCGTCTTCATAGGAACAAGACATTCCCAGGGTGAAATCGCATCTCAGCCACTTCTCCAACTGCATCTCCACATCTCTGAGCCTCGGTGTCCTCTCCTAAAAGATGGTGCTGTGACCTCACCCCCGGAGAGAGATGAGGCTTAAGCAAGGCACCAGAGGGAAAGTGGGAGTGGGGCTCAGTGACAGGGAAGTGCAAGGCCCATGACCGTCATCCTGGAGCATTTCATAGGAAACTGGGGGTTAGCGCTCCAGAAGCATCCTCCCCAGGAAGCAACAGGGACTCCACGACAATCCAAGCTGCGGTTTTCTAAACGGAATGGCTTCATTGGTGCAGAGTGGTCCAAGACAGTAAAATCGTTACACACGTGCACCACCTATAGTTAGCAAACGATGACTTTGCTAGATTTGATGCATTTACGAAAGAAATAAAACATCACAGATACAAATGAAGCCTGGGCCCCCATTCCATGTCCTCCTTATCTCCTGGGAAGCTTAACATCTAAGCTTCACCACTATGTCTGATTACACGAACGGCATGCAATGCCTGCATTGTTATAATTTACATTAATGACATTGCACTCTGTGTGACACTTTGCAAGTTGCTTTTATCAGGCAACACTATACTTGTGAGATTCCTCTACACGGAAGCATGTAGACCTGGTTCATTAACTGTGGTGCTATCGAGCCTTCCATCCTATGATCGCACCACAATCCAGCCATCGGTCCTCTCCACGGGGAAGGACTGCATGGCCCTCAGCATCGCCTGAAGCTGAAAGGAGGAAAGGGCCATGTGTGGTTTGGTTTTGGGGAGACTCTGGGAGAGGGGGGCAGGGACCTGTGCCCAGGTGGCCTCAGCCCCACTGCATCTCAGCCACACTCAGAGCAGAAGATAGGAGCGGGTCAGGCTCACCACGTCCATATCCTGCGTTCTCAGAAACATGGAACTGCTCAGTGCTGCGTGTCTTTCCTCCTCCTGGGCAGTCTGCCCCACTTTTGGGGAAGCTCAGTGACTCCTGTCAGCTTAGAAACAGAGGGAGCTGCTTAGCTTGTCCGGCCAGTGGGCGTATCTCAGAGGCTTGGCTTCCAGGCCGGCAGCTGGGCTCATGGCACAGTACAGTCATCAGAAGTGGTGTCTGTTTCCAGGCAAGCTGAGAACCCCGGGTCACCTCTGTCTGTTCTCACCTCCAGGTACCAGCAGTGCAGACGTGAAGGAGAACCGAAATATGAGCAACCTGGAGGCACGGCCACTGCCCATTGGCGACAGAGTCCGGGGCAGTGCACCTGGCATGAAGAGGAAAAGGCCTCTGGAGGAGGGCAATGGTGGCCACTTCTGCAAACTGCAGCTGATCTGGAAGACGCTCTCGTGGTCAATGACGCCCAAGAACGCACTGGTCCAGCTGCACGAGCTGCGGCCCGGCCTGCAGTACCGGATGGTGTCCCAGACCGGCCCCGTGCACGCGCCCATCTTTGCTGTGGCCGTGGAGGTGAACGGGCTCACATTTGAGGGCACAGGTCCCACCAAGAAGAAGGCCAAGATGCGTGCAGCCGAGCTGGCCCTGCGCTCCTTCGTGCAGTTCCCCAATGCCTGCCAGGCCCACCTGGCCATGGGCAGCAGCACCAGCCCTTGCACAGACTTCACCTCCGACCAGGCTGACTTCCCAGACACGCTGTTCAAACAGTTCGAACCAGCGGCACCCAGTGCAAACTTCCCGGGTCGCTGCCCTGCCGAGCCCGAGCTCCTGTCCCCAGCATGCCGGCGGGGTCGGCTGCTGCACCACACGCTGGACCTGGTGGCCCCGGGCGAGAGGAACCCGGTGGTGGTGCTGAACCAGCTGAGAGCTGGCCTGCGCTATGTGTGCCTCTCGGAGCCGGCTGACAAGCAGCGGCCCCGGAGCTTCGTCATGGCCGTGAGCGTGGACGGCAGGACGTTTGAAGGCTCGGGACGCAGCAAGAAGCTGGCCAAGGGCCAGGCGGCGCAGGCCGCCCTCCAGGCCCTCTTCGACATCCGGCTGCCTGGCCACACGCCCAGCAGGAGCAAAAGTCACCTCTTGCCCCAGGTGAGAATTCTCAGGTAGCTCCCGGCAGGTGGCATCTCCCGGATGCTAGGAGACCATGAGCTGGGACAGGCAGCGGGCAGCCCCCCTGCTCCAGTCACTGTAAGTAGAGAGCACCCCACACACCCCTCCCAGAAAGGCCCGCTCAGCCCATCCCAGCCTCACCATTAGAGCAACTGTCCAGCTTTGGGAGAGAATCGTGTGCATGTAAAGAAAGAATGTCGACATTCGAATTTAGCAGAGGTGAGGGTGGGGAGAGTGAAGGCAGGTGATGTCTGTGATGACACCAATGGCAGGAAACAGGGCAGGGGGCATGCAGGGGCCGTCCCCAGGCAGGGTAACAAGGAAGGGTAGCTGGCATCATCCGGTGCACTTCAGTGACTTGGTTGCTGGGAATTCTGCAGCAGGAGGACCCGCAAGAGGTGAAAATGCGTGTTAGGTAACAGTGTGTGTAGTTTCTCACTACAGAGGCTAGAGGAAGGGAAGTGAGTGTGAATCCTCTCACCTCAGTGATTCCAACCAGAGTCATGTGCCTGTGCGGCAGCCTGGACGCCAGGGTCCAGCCACAGGGAGGGGGCGGGTCTGAGTGTCCAGCCCGCAGATGGAAGCAGAGGGTTTGGAACAAGGACAGGGCTGGAACTCTCTGTCACCTTGATCTCTCTGGCCGTTCGCACCAGTAACAGTTCTGCTTTCTCACGCTAGTTCACCTTTGCTCATTCAAGAAATACTCTCATAGCACCATCCACATGTCAGGAACTATTTCTATTCCATTCCAAAACAGCCTCATCCTTCCAAGTCTTGTAACTGCTTACGTACGCAAATTACCTCTTGTCTTAGCCTTTTCAGAATTATCTGTAGCCATCCCCCCAAAAAAAGAATTATCTGTAGGTATCACTAATGTATTAGATGCAGGAAAGTGTCTTTATTCACTTTGGCTTCAGTCATGGGGAAGAACATTCTTCATAGTCAGAAGCACTTAACCCAGTGCAGATCTGGAGTAAGCACCCACTAACTCTAACTTGTGGCTTCCATGGCTGTGTGATCACATCGCAGCTCAGAGGACAGAACCCACTGTTTCCCAGGGAGGCCGAGCATCTGCAGGAGGAGGCGGGCGCCATCCGGGCTTCAAGGAGCACAAAGGGTACACCGCAGCGACCAACCTCACACACAAGGACAGATGCCTCGTGCTGAGTCATGACCCTCAATAAATATTTGTCTGATGGAGGTCCGCTTCTCACAGCTCCATCGAGTGGGGGAGAGGGACCGTCCAACAAGGAACCCCGGGGAGGACGGCTGTTTCTCCTGCTCTCTCTGCGCTAAAGGCCTTCGTTGTTTTCACATGTTTAGTGAACGTTCTCAGGAGCAGGTTGAAGGGGTACACACCATAATCTCCATTTGTCTTGCCTCTCAACCCACCCTCAAATATCACACAATCCGGGTAGAAATATGGTGTTTGCAAGAAGTTCGGGGCCAATAGGTCTCTGAGCACATCTTGCCAGAAGTCTGCAGCCTCATTTCTCTTTTCTGGCATCTCTATTTTATTTCATTGTCTCCCTTTTTCCTGACGATCCTGTTTCTCCAAATCCACAGCTTAAACTTGCCAACCATGCCCAGAAAACCACTGTGCCCCCTGCAAACCGCGTGAGCCCCAGGGGCCCATGGCCTCCACATCACCCCTGTCTTCTCACCGCCTTCCCCAAGCAGGTCCCTCCTGCACAGTGCGAGGCGGTGTGTCCCCTTTTCTTCCAGCCTGTCCTTTTCCTGTGTGGTCACCCCATCAATGGCCCTCATGGGCCCTGCACTTCGCGTTCAGCAAGAAACGCCCGCTCCCCCTGCAGCAGCTCCCAGTCCACCCCACCTAGAGTGAGTGTTGAAGGATGTCAGTGCGTTGCAGCCGAGACGTCTCCTCTCATCTTGCCCCCGCCCGGGCTCGTGTGGTAGAGGGACCGGCAGCACCAGTGCTTTGTAACAGTGGTTTGACCCCAGAATGCAGCACATCAGTTACGGCCGTGACCGCTAAATTATTTTCCTCTGACAGTCCGCTAACAACCCGACTGGATGATGGAGGGCCCGGAGCAGCGTAAGGGTTGTGGGCCATCTGTCACACCCCGGGCACTGCTGTCCTGAGGCTCATCACCATCCCTTGACCCATCCCCCAGGCTGGGTGGGGCTGGGTATATCAGGGGCCCCGGGACCAGGTACCATCGGTGGCTTCATTAAATTTGAAACCTGTCTTGGACATGGTCTAGAATCTAGATGAAGAAACTGATTTAAAAAAAAAAAGATTCCAAGAATCCCTGTAAATGCTGCTTTGCTCTCCTGCTTGGCCCAATGCTCTGTCTATAGAGAAGACGTCTGGTCCTGCCAACACCGTGGCCCTGACCTCCGAGGCCCCAGTGGTACGACCCTTCGTTATCCTAACGGCGCTCTTAGCACCTGCTCAGGGACAGTCTGCCAGGCACCCCTGCCCTGGCCAGGTTCCCAGAACCACCACCCACACTCTCAGAAAGGCAGGTCCCCCAAGCCACTGACCTCTGAGGACCCTCCTCAAGTCCACACAGAGGGGAAGGCAGGACAGTCAGTGCTGGAGAGACACAGCTTCTGGAGCTCAGGTATCAGCACCAATATTTACTGTTCTTTACCCAAAGCCCCAGGGTCTGCCTTACAGAGGGGACGGCAAGTCAAGACTCTGGCTCTAAGATACCCTAGCTGGGTCACACTTGTACAGAAGCAAACACATCTCTGTTCAATGTTTTAACCCAAGGCTCAGTCTTGCATGAATAAAGCTTCAGAACCAACCCTGGTGGTTACCTCTTTTAGTAATTAATGAAATTAAGTAATATTACCCCTTTAAGTAATATTCAGTGAAAAAAATTTCAAACGCAACAGTGCATAAGGTCATGTAAGCCGTGGGCCCACCTGCATGAAATGCAGTAGGGGCTGGAGGGAGGGCCAGGAACCTGCACAGTGATTCTCACACAGGTGAGTCAGCTAACTGCCCTGCAGAGTGCCCTGCCCTCTGGAACCTCCTCAGGGCTCTCGGCCTCAGCCTGGAGAAGAGGATCGTGGCAGGACCCTCAGAGCAGGTTGGATGTTTGCTCGTCATCAAGACGATCCTGACCAAGCATCACCCCCAATGCCCCTCAAGTAAAGAGGTTGGTGTCACTGCATTCACCATCCAATCAGCAACTTTCTGGGCAGAGTGAAGCATCTCCTCCTCTGAAGTAACACCGAGCATCACTGTCAAACAGTAAGGGCCGAGGAACACAGACTTGTTTCTGCCTCGGTTTGGATAGAGTAAGTTCTGAAGAATAATATTCTCAATAAATATGAAGATCATGGGGGCTGATTTCTCCAGGATCCGATTCTCGTCACATTGTATCTCAGGATGAGGCTCGTTCTCATCCTTCGACTTCACGAGATGACTTCAGGCCTCTTAGCCAGAATGCTGAGACCAGGACTGCATTAGAATTTTTAAACCACAGTGCAGCCCTGAATGATCAGGGTCTACAAAACTCGCCCAGGCACACAGGCTGGGCGCTCAGCAAACACCAGGTGACAAGGAAACCAATGTACCAGGAGGTAGCTGGGGGCCAAATCCCTCATTTATTTTCATCTGCAGTTGGTTCACTCTCCTGGCCCAGACTTCCTCTCGGTCAATGAGATACTTGGAAGTAACAATAAGACCATGTCAGATTATGAATACCCATTTCCTGGAAGAATCATCTTTTAAGATAATAATAATAATATCACACAATTTACATCTCTCTTTAGCTTCATTTCCCACCACCACCCTCCCCAATATAAAAAGAGTTTAATTCATAAAAGCATTCAATTCAACCAGAAAGGCATATCTTTCATCATTTCCTTCCCATGGAAGCAGGTCATTGAGCAGAATATATACATGTGATAGGAGTAAAAAGAAAGTGAGAAAAATGCATACAAACTCTAAAAAGGGGTGGCATTGTGAAGCATCACCCCTATTTCTGGTAGGAGGGGCAGAAACTGCGGGAATATATAACTAACGATGTTTTTTAAGTTTCGGCACTTCGTAGTAAATTTGTATCAGAACCCCTGCACATGGCCCCAGTTCACGGACTCCGTCCCGAAATCAGCTGCAGAGTTAGATGGGGGACTGGCTCCGGCTCCATTCACCACAGCTGGGCTGTCGGCGCAAAAATTTAGCTTCCTTCTCCCAAACACCAAGGTGACCTGGCTGCCTCTGGTCACTTTACAGACCATCCTTCTGATCTCCTGCTCCCACTAATCCAGCTCAGTGGACACAGCGCCCTAGCCACTGCAAAGCAGGATTGTTTGTCAACATCCCTGTAACAAATTAGCAGCAAAGGGTCCTCAAATTTTAAATAAGCTTCAATTTGAAATGATTCGATGTGCAAGCTGCAAGCACTGTATCTCACACTGTCCACGCTGGTTTCCCGAGGACACCCTGGAGCAGCGGCGGACGCCACAGTGCCATTCCTCACTCAGCTGGACCCTCGCCCTGTCCGCTTCCTCAGAGGAGGCACCGATGGCCAGGACTATAGTGACAATCACTCCATTATCATTCCACACAGAAATATTTTCTAAAGTCCCTCCTTAATGGGGGTTTTGAAGGCTTTGTAGATGCTTAATACATTTATATAATATATAAAAATGTGATATAATAAATATTTATATATAATACACATATGTAATGTATATGCAATATGATACACATTTGTACACAAAATGCACTTATAAATCCTTTTACCACTAAGTACAATGCAGAATATACATTTATAGAGTAGCCTCCACCATCTGAGTTCCTACTAAAACAAGTTTAGTGCAATTTTGGTAAGAAGCGTTAAATATGTATTTAAGCCTATGTATTCCAATACTACATTTTGAAATATAGTTACTATTATGCAGGCAGAGGAGCATTTTGAAATATAGTTACTATTATGCAGGCAGAGGAGGCAAGCTTTCCCACTTGTCTCGTTGTTCTGTTGCCACCTGTAGGAGAACCGTTCCACTCACCATGGGAAATGTAGCCCAATGTTCCACGTTTGAAAAAAAAAAACCCAGTGGAACGTGGGATGGCAAGCAGGCCCCACATGTGTGAAAATGGGCTTTCCTGTGGGTAAATCCGGATGGCATCTTTCCTAGAGTTAAACCTTGCTCTTACTAAAAAAAAAAAAAACAAAAAAACTCTTTCACCCTGGATCAAAAAAACAAAGGCTAATTCATATCTGGCTTCCTAAGACTGGTGCTAATCCTTCCAAGTTCAGCCCAAACCCATTGTCTTTCCATTTGCATACCTCTCCTTTGAAGTGCCTCCCTGGCTGTCTATCACCTAATGTGAACCCATGTTTAGTAAATGAAGACCACTCTGATGTGATGTACCCGGAAAAACAATAAAAGCCTGTCAAGGCAGGGGTCAAGGCACTCTCTCCTCTGGAGAGAGTGGCTGAGGCATTCTGGCCCGCTCCTGGGGGCCTGCTCCTGGGCCCCCGCTCTCTCTGCTCTCCCTTGCTCACTCTGGCCCGCTCTCAGGCCCTCTCGCCCTCTCTGTTCAGCTCATGGGACCCCTTGCTCTCTCTGGCCCGCTCCTGGGTCCTCGCTCTCTGGCCCACTCTCGGGCCATTTCTCTTGGCCTCTCTCTGAGATCAGAGGGGGGGTTGCGTAGTCCCGGCTCTTCTAGTCCTATGTACTCTGTGTGAATTTATTTACACGCCTGCTGTAGCATACAAATTCCGCAGGACAGGATTCGCGACAGTCACCATTCACGGTGGTGATGGTGAGCACTGTCAGGAGATTTTATCAGGAGCTAATATTCTCAGGCTCACTGAGGTCCCATATTGTTCTAGGTGCTTTCCAGACAATAGCACTTTCAAGCCTCATAAACCCCTTGGAGGTGGCACTATTCATGTTCCCATTGTCCAGATGAGGAGACTGAGGCACAGGAAATTAAGTCTTCTGCCCAGAGTCTTACTGGTGAATGGTGGAGCTGGGAGGATGATGAGGGAGCCCTCAGATGTCAGCTGGCCTCTGCCCAGACTCCGGCACCTGCACAAGCCTGTTCAGGAAACAGACAGGATTATCTGCATAGTACTCTGTGAGTGAGCATGGTGAGGGTGACTCAAGGGTGCATGTTGCCTGTTCCATGCAGGGAGCAAGGAACACTGACTTTGAGAGATCCCAAAGCTTGGCTATGTGAGAGGAAAGGGGACTCCCAAGGCCAGGGCCCCACTTCCACCTTGGAGCTGTTCCGCAGATGGCGCTCCCATGTTCAGGGAGGGGGAAACTAGGTGGTGCATTTAGAATTCTCTGTCAGGAGGAAACCCTCAGGGGGCTAACCCCCCTCAGAGCCCCAGAGGTGGCTGGGAACTTGCCAACAGCCCCCACGCTGGGAGACCACCTCTGTCAGCAGATAGCCTGCCCTTCCTTGGCAGGCTTTGCTGGGATGGCCAGCTCCCCCTTCCTCAGGGACACATTCTCACACTGAAAGGAGAGAGTCAGCCAATGGGAGATTGCCAGCATGTAAATGAGCCAGAGAAAGCATAGAGGGCCGGCCAAGAGAGGGGGCGGAGTGCCTCGTAGATACAGGGTGCCAGTGAGAGATAGGGAAGAAATGCAGGGAAGTGAGAGGTCCAAGCTTGCCATTTGCAACATCTTAGAAGGCCCCCCGCTGCTTGCAAACTCCAGCTCCTTGGCCCAGCTGCCACCTCACCCTCTGTGCCGTGGTCATACGCTCTGGGGGCACGTTGGGCTATTTCCATCTACTCTCTGGCCTCTGCTCTCCCAGGGCCCTAGGAATCCCACAGGGAGGCGGGCTCTCTGTGGAGAGGACCTCTATCCCAGGATGGAGCAGAGAGCTCCCCACTGTGCTGACTGGCTGAGCAGCCCTACGGCTGCTCCAGCTACATGGATGACACCTGGTGGGCATTGCACACTGGGTCCAAGAGTGGGAACTGGAGCCTGGCCCCTCCTTGTCTGTGCCACTGCTGGGCCTCACATCGCAAACTCCTGTCTCATCCCATGTGAGTTCTTGTTCCCCAGGAACATGTGGCAAGAGAACTGTGGGGTGTCCTGGGTGAGAGGGGAGAGAGGTCTGTGAAGGATACGAACCAGAGGAGGATGTGCAGGAGGCTTCCAACCATGATGTAGAGGCCACATCTGGGCTAGGCCACAAGGCAGCATGAACTCCAGCTGCAGGGCAGGGTGTCCATTTGCCAGACGCAGTGTGGTCTGGGCAGCTGCAGTTGCAAGCCCGGGAGACACTGCCTTGGGCGACTGCCCAGTGCTCGCCCTGCAGGGAGCAGGGTCTTCTCAGGAGTTGGAGCTCTGCTCCCCCAGGCCCACAGGGGGAACCACACCCCAGGTCCCCTGACCCCTTCTTGAGGAAATTTGAGTAAATCAGGCAATGGTGATGCCTTGAGAAGCACTTGGGCTGGTTTCCATTCCCTGCAGCTTTTAAACTCTCAAGAAGCTGTAAGGAAAGTTCTTCCTACCAAAAACAACTGTGTAGTTTCTCCCACCTCCACGGCCCTTCACAGCAATGAGAGCACAACCAACACCACGAATCGCCACGAGTGCCCTAGAGCCAGAATCAGTCTCTGTGTCTCTCTGCCTCTCTGCCTCTGTCCCTCTCTCCCTCTCTCTGTCTCTTTCCCTCCCTTCACACTCACTTTTCAAATAGTGATCCTGGTGTGCATACACTAGCAGTACAGAGGGGTGGGCAAAAGCAGGTTTACAGTTGTGAGCACATAAAACAGAGTTTATTCTTGCATTATTTATTTTTCCATACAAAAAACTATAAACCTACTTTTGCTCACCCCAGCATTTGGTGCTCTACACACACACACAATTTTATATAAGCGTCGTGTCGGTGGACATTTGCACAGCACTTACTGTGTGCTGGGCCTGGTGGAAGTGCCTTCAGGTTTAGCCAGGTTCCAGCAGAGAATGAGCATAAGATCTGAGCGTAGACTTCCTGTCCTGGGCTCTGTGAGCTGAGGGTGTGCATTTCCATGTCAGGCAGGTGTCAGGTTACAAGACTGTCTGTCCTCCTGTCCTCCGTGAGAGAGGTAACCACAGTCCTGAAAGAGAGAGTTAGCCTGGCCTCCCAAGCCAAGACCACCCGCGCCCTCACTCACTGTGGGACCTCGCCCCTCCCTCGGATGGTGCCCCGGTGCCCTGACCTCTAAAGTGGGATGATCGCAGAAGTGTCCACCTTGTAGAATGGCGGGAGGATGAAAAGGGTTAATATACGCAAAGTGTTTGGAATGGCATTTGGCAGAGGGAATTCACCGTAAGTGTTTGTCATTCTTACTCCAGGAACGCAGGCTGTGGGCGTGTGGCACAGGTGGACAGACGAGCGCAGTGTGATTAGTAGTTGGGGAGGAGGCAGGAAGAATGTTCCAAGAAAAATTTAGGTTCCCTCCTCTAATCCTGTTTGGGGTGGGGGAGAACAGGGGGAAGCGGCTTCTGAAACACCAAGACGGGGCTCAGACTGGCTGGGGGAGGGGGAGCCAAGGCCTCGACTGCACTTAGCCGGTGCTAAGAGGCCCTCAGTCTCCTTTGGGCCTCAGTTTCCTCGTCTTGAGGAGACAGGCCTGTGATTGGATGCTCACTTCCAGCTCTCGCACTCCAAGCAAACAGAACCCGGGGCGAGAGGCCCATATGCCAGCACGATTATACAACATGGGCACAATATGCTAGCAGCCACTTACTGGGTAACATTTAAGAATAACACATACAAACAGACCATCATGTTGATGCGCAATCTGTAGCATTTTGCCCAATAGCAGAGCTTATATGTTCTCACTTCAGTGGTGTTTTCCATTACAATCTAGTTTTCTGGAGCAAAGGAAGACCTGGGGACAGCGGCAGTGGGGCGCGAGCTGTGGCCATGCTGAGATCTGTGTGCTCCCCCTTGCTGTCCTGGAGCCCCGCCCTCCTCAGAGCGGCATCCGGAGAGGGAGATGGGGCTGAAGCCTGCTCCTAATCTCTTGTCTTTTGCTCCTCAGCACCAAAGTCCTTTATAAGAATTGCAGACTGGCTAAAGGTCAAAGTGTGTTTAAACATATTGCATCCCAAGGTGATTTGTGTCTGTTCCACCTTCAGCTCTTTGGAACAATCTGGAAGGCAAGGACTCAGCTAGGTTCCTATCTAGTTTCTCCCTCCTTATATGGCTGTATTTTTTTTTAAGTAAAATGCAGTGACAACCCCAGTTCTCCCAGGGTGCGAATGAAACTGAGGTTCACTGTGTCACTGCCCCTCCTGTCGCATGGGACAGTGAGGTCCTCTGGGTTTGGAGAGAGATGAGCTCATATCCCAGATCTCCATTCGCCCTCCTTCTCCTGCAGCGTCTCGTCACCACTCAGCCATACGTGTTAGGGCTCAGCGGTGCGTGGAAGTTGGAACTCTGGTTTGTGGCAATAGCACCACAATTAAACATTTTAAATGCATTTTTCTAAATTAATGCACTCAGTAAAATAAAAATCACTCCATAAACCCTAAGCATGAGGGACTTTTAAAGCAGGGCATTTCCTCTGTGGTGGCGATTACAGTAATGCCATGAAGACAGCCATCTTCTCCCTGTCATGTAAGTTTCTCCACGGCTTAACCTTGTATATGGTGACAATCTCAGTTAAAGGAAGAGGACTTAGTAAAATGATGCTCAGTCTGCCTGGTTTGGGTAGAGGTTTTATTCAGTTATCTATATTGAAAAGCGGGAGTGAATGTGCTGCTTCCATAAAACACCCGTGTTGGCCTGTGGCGTCCGTGGAGTATCGTTTTAGGTTCCAAGCCAGGAAACAGGAAGTAGAGATGCTAAAGCCATGGAGGCAGTTACGCAGCCACGGGGCCTTCCTCCCGTAGAGCCTTGGTCCCCACTAGAAGAAAGGACAGGCCAGAGCTGTCTCAACAACAGGAGGACAGGGAGGCTCAGCCACTTCAGGCCATCAGATTAGTGTCCCCGTGCCTGGAAACAAGAGCCTCTCAGGACAACGTGGCATCTGAGCTACAGGGGCCTTTGGGCTGAGAGAACTGGTGGTGCAGGAGTGTGAACAGAGCCTGGGAAAGGGAAGGGTGGAAGAAATCTGGTAAAACCAGGGAAAAAGAAAGCCTTCCCAGAGGAGGACAAGTTTAACATCCGGGTGTGGAAATGACCCCAGAGGACGGGAACAGCATGAGAAAAGGCAAAGGAGAGATTTGTGTCACAGCCAAGGGCTGGGTTTGCTGTACTGCCAGGCTGGCAGGGGAGGCAAACGGCAGGCCATGAAGGGCCTGGGTCTTTCCAGAGAAGGAGCTGTTTGCAGCTACAGGAGTCCCTGAAGTATCCTGTATCCGGGAGAGGCCGTGATGTGTGTGGTGGGGCAGTGGGGCAGAGACTACAAGTCTGATTCTAGGCCATTGAGTTTGAGAAACCCAGGGGACAGCTCTGTGAGGCTTCTGTTGTCCCCAGGAGTCACAGTCGAGTCAGAGCCCTGAATTTAAATCCAGCTCCACCCCATACTGCTGGGTGCGCTTGGGCACCTCACTCGAAGCCTCTGGGCTTCCTGGTCTGCAAAACGGGCAGGTCTTCTGAGGTCAAGAGTAATGACATGGGAAGACTGAGTGATCCGACGTCTATACCCACTGTCTTATGACTTGGTCTTTTGGTTTGGCCAGTAAGTCAGAGAGCCGTGCACCTTACAACCACTGACCTAGCCCCTAATTCGATAGGAACGGCCCCCAGATCCTATGGAAGGGAGAGACGTGCATGAGGATGCAGGGCTACCTGGTGGAGAAGTGAGGCGGGACCCATCACCGTTCCATGATGTGAGGTTTCCTCCCACAAACTTCTGTTCTTATGAGGAGGCTTCAGTGACTTTGCAGCAAGAAAAACCCTGAAATTACTTTATGCCTTTTAGGTGGACCCCATTTCTAGTGATCCTAGAAGTTTACCCAAAAACTTTCCTTTGCACCTCAGATTCCAAACAGATCAGGGTCCAGCAGCCTGGGCCTGGTTGCCATGCAGACAGCACCCTTCTCAGTCTGGCCCAAGACCCACAAAACAAAGAAAATCAAAATTCTGACCCATGCAGAAAACACATGTGATGGAAATCCTGTGTTTGTAAAAACACATTTTTTTCAATCACACCTCTTTCCCCAATCAACCTCTCACCCAGTTGGGTGGAGAAGCCAGGTAGACGGGGGAGGGAATGTCACCTGGTTACTGATGGAGATGCTGAACCAGGCTCAGGTGCCTGGAGGACCAGCTTCCAAACAGAGCCCAGCACGAGGCCCACTTCCCCAGGTCCTGCCCATCACAGGCAGAGCTGGCACTGCACACGCCTCTCCAACCAGCCTAGCACCATGAGCACAGATGGCTGCTGCAGATCTAGGACCCCAGAAGACCAGCTCCCAAGACCCCAATCGGATGGACCACTCTTCCTCTGGGAGGCCGAATCACAGTGCTGTCTGAATGAGTAACGGAGACATCCCAGCCCATTGAGCTGCAGGAAGTAGTGCCGTTAGGACAGGTAGGTGGTTTTCTGAGAGATGCTAATTGAATTCTAGACCAACATGCTTGGCCCACAGAACACATGAAGGCTAATAGTCACATGTATGATGTGCCCCCTTTCCACATGGCGGTCAGCATCCTAGCTCTCTGTGGAAACCATCAGAATGCAAGACGGCAAAAGTGATGCTGTAGAATAGCTTTGAAATACCACAATTTATATCTAGAGTAGATCATTCCAAACCTTTGTGTTTTATTGCCGGGAATACTTTGTGAACTCTGCAGGCGATCTCGGGTCGCTCAGTGCCTGTCCCAGAGAAACGCTCCCTTCGCCTTAGCAGGGCGAGGATGGCCTGAGCCGAGGGCACCGCTCAGCTTTTCAATGCCAGACAAGCTCTCTTCCTTGGTGGAAGTATTGACTCAGAAGTTACTTAAAACGTGGCACAAATCAACTCTAAGGGAGGTTGGCTGATATTTTTGCTTTGTCTGTCTGTTTTAATCCCTTTTGTAATCAAAGCAGATGGGAGGAGGCAGGCAGGAAAGTGAGAGCAGCAAAACCACAACCCAGGATCCGTGACAGTAACTTCACAAACCCTAAGTGACAGAAGGTTCTCATCAACCCCACACAAAAGTAACATTTGGAACACGACCCAAAAGGATGGCCTCTGTCTTCTCTTCAAGGGGTCAGGTCAGTAGAAGGTAAGGGAGACACTTTGCAGTTGTGACTGAGTCATCAAGGTTTTAGACTCAAATCTTATCCACTTTCCCAGGAGAGGAGCATGCTAGCTCTGGAGAAAGGCCGCTGTGGGCTGGGCAGGTGGCCAGGCTGGCATCAGGGCTGCAGAGAGAGATGCTGACCGGCAAGGAAAGCTCTGAGCCATCCAACCAAGAACCAGAAAGGATTGCAGGAGAGAAATGATGATTCGAATCCAGAGCACAGGGCCCTGCAGAAACCACTGGAGACGGGGCTGTGGAACCGAGTTAGGACTGACGTGGACATCAGTGTGAGCAAGCTGACGGCAGGCTGCCTCAGAGTCCTGCAAAGAAGCAGAAGCCTGCCCGCCACCTGGCACCCACTGGCTGCAGAAGAATAAAAGGTGGCCAATTTGTCCTCTTCCATCTGAGAAATCCCTCACTTCATCTCTCCATTCACCCACACTGGGGTTTCAGGAGCCATCCTAGAGTCTGGGACTGCTAGCTGCCTTTCATTCAAAGAACCCATCCAATTTTCATGGAAGCCACACCACGTGGAAAACTCACACAGTTTTAAAGCTCTTATCATTCTAGACAAAATCATTCTGATTTTCTTGTTTCAGCATTTTCCCTATATAGAGGGTTATTGGGGATGGGGAGGATAGGGAAAGAGAGAATGGCTAAAACCGAACATTTTATTTGGCAGGGATTAGAAGAAGAGAAATTGGCAATAGGGAAAGAATGATAGAAATGAAGTTTTTCTGAACTGTAGTTATTAGGGACCAGAAGCAGTGAACTTGCAAAAGTCAGTTGAAAGTGTACAGTTCAAGGTAGCTAACTTTGGGCTAAATGAATTTAAATATGTAGGACTGGACTTGTGCAGTGGCATTCAACTAAGTACTTACCAGCCGGCATGACTAAAAGGAAAAATGCCTGTACCATTGTCAATCAGCTTCCTGTTTCCAACAAAACGCCCACAGAGTTGGAAGCTGTGGTTTTCCTTCGATGTTTCTCTTTGTGGACTTGCCTCCCTGAGTGTTACTCATTTAAAATAGCTGGTTGTGTTTCAGGACATGATCATGTGCGCGATGATTCTAGTCCACTTTGCAAAGCACCACGGCCACACTGAGTGGTGATGCAAAGCACACATCAGTCCCAGAGGAAAACACTTCTATGTAGTGTCACAGTGCATGGAATTGACACAATCCGGAGATGGTGGCATTGGACTGTGACCTTGGATGCAAACTCTACGATTACATTTCATCATGAGTAACAGCTCCCTTTTATAGTCTGACCGATTATCTTGGAAGATTTTATGACTCGGTCTCTTAACGTCTCTTGGTAGTTGAAAATGGGAATTAAGGAAAATGAAATCAATATAGTAAAATGGTATAGATAATTAGAATGACCTAACAAAAGAATTGGTGACATAGGCCTGGCTGGTGTGGCTCAGTGGATTGAGCACCAGCCTGCGGACCAAGAGGTTGCCAGTTCAATTTCCAGTCAGGGTACATGCCTTGTTCATAGGCCAGGTCCCAGCAGAGGGCATAAGAGAGGCAAGTGATTGTTGTTTCTCTCACACATCATGCTTCTCTCCCTCCTTTCCCCTCTCTGAAAACATAATCTTAAAAAAAAAAAAAAAGAATTGGTGTCATAGATTTCATCCTAAGCCTTCCACCCTACCTCCATGATAATGATGAGGAGATGGGGGGCGGAGAGGAGAGGCAGTAAACTCCTGCCTGCACACAGGCTCCATGGCTTCACAACAGCCCCTTGTTCACCTGTCACAGGAGCCAGGTCTTCGTGTTCTTTCCCTTCAGTGACACAGCTGCACCATTAGTTTGTAGAGAGAGTCTGAATCTTGAGTAGAAACCACTCTTGACATTGTATCTTTCCCAATCCATGGTTATTTGGCCGGGTGTTGGGACCTCATTTGTAGACAAGCACATATACATACGCATCCCTATACCACATGCTCATGAACGAGGACTATATGTGCGTACTTTATACTTCTCTTCTGGTAGTTAACTGGCTTTGTAAAACTCTCGGTTATATCTAAAATTCACAAAGCAAATCTTTACATAAAAAAGAAAAAAATTCTTTGAATTCACTTTACAGTCACCCAGTTCCACAGGCTCCTGTCTGCTGATGTCCAGTGTCTCAGTCACACTCTGCTGCCAAGCTCGGCCTCTGCTTCCCTGGGAAGAGGAGCAGGAGAAGGGGACAGGAGAAAGGCCACTGCCACTCAGGAGAGCTGACGAAGACAGGAAGTGATCAGCTGGAGCATCCTGGCAGTAACTCTTCCCAGCGCTAAGGACAATAATAAAACTCTCCCTGACATAGACAGTCCTCGTGGACGAGAAAGTGTAATTTTTCCCAGAGAGAACTTCTGTGGTCTTCTGAGGGTGAGCAGACTATAAGGAAATGGCTTTTCCACGAAGAACACCTCGTATGTCATAAGCAGCTGAACCTAAATGGAGTTGCAAAGGTCACTCTTATTTTATAACAAGAAGAAATATTCAAAGAACCTTCAAACCCTTCATCCCCCTTCCACAGCTATGCAGTACTCATACATCATAATACAGAATTATCTGCCTTTCTACAGCAAGGATGTTCATTTAATAAATATTTGAGTGTTCCACTAATGTAACAGGAATCTCAAGAGATGAGAAGATGTGTAAGAATTCACTAATGCCCTTTAAATGCTTAGAGTATTAGACACCAAGTGTTTAGGATGCTAAGGAAACAAAGGTAAACATGCTAAAACTCATTAAGAAACCACAGTGAGCATGAGAGTCAGACCTGAAAATAATCACATGATAATAAGATGATCACCGTAATGGAGGCGATCAGCATCCCATAAGGGTTGTGTCTGATTATGGCAAAGTGTGCAATATTTTTTTGAAGATTTTATCTATTTATTTATTTCTAGAGAGAAGGGAAGGAGAAAGAGAGGGAGAGAAATATCAATGTGTGGTTGCCTCTTGCAGGCCCCCCACTAGGGACCTGGCCAGCAACCCAAGCATGTGTCCTGACTGGGAATCGAAACAGCGACCCTTTGGTTCACAGGCCAGCACTCACTCCACTGACCCACACCAGCCAGGGCAAAGTGTGTGACATTTTAAATGTGTTATGGAATTCAATTGTCTGAATGCTCCTGAAGTGAAATCTGTGGTACAGCAAAGAATAATTTTGAAATGAACTGATGCTGAATTTAAACATTCCATAAATGTGAATGTTTGCATGTTGGAGTTTCTTAAAATGGGGGAGACATTTAGAAATCACTGGACTTTACAACCAAATTATTTTTAAATAAGAACTAATTATGTTTATATTTGTTATGAAGATATACGGAAACAAGCTATGAATAGTTACATAAACCACAACAGCCAAGTGTGAAGACCCATTTAGCCCTATTCAAATCCAAATTCAGTGTGAAGGCACTTGGAAGGCAGTTTATTTGTGATGCAAACATATCTCTGACTTGTATGCACTAAATAAGATAAACCAAGCAATGAGCTAGTTGCAAAAACAATGAGATAATCAGGATGTGCAAATTTTGCTTTGATGACTTTTAAAATCTGAGAAAAGTAACAGTGCTTTCTATTTAGGCAGGAAGTTATTCTTATTTAAGACACATAAAAATGTTCCTTAAGGCTTAGAAAAGACATGAATGACTGCCAAAGTTTGTTCATAGCTCAGCTAATGGCTTGCAAAGAGTCAGGCCGGCTTGTAAAAAGACTGGTTTCCATGGATCCATTCATTCATCCATTCACTCATCCATTCATCCAAAGATCCATCCATCCATCCAGTACATTCATCATCTATCCATGCATCCAACCATCAATCCATCCAACCAATCATCCATCCATTCATCCATTTATCCATCTATCCATCTGTCTGTTCATCCATCTTCCCATTCATCCATCGCTTTCACAAATATTTAATGAGCAGTACTCTGTCCCAGGCCATGTGCCAGGTGCTAGGAATACACACAGGTGAATAAGATAAAGTCCTTGCCCTTGAGAATTGCTCACAGCTGATCAATAGTTTCCCAAATTGTGGGCCAATTACTCCCTGCAGAACCTCTCAGGGAATAATGTTTAAAAACACAGGTACTGGACACTTACCCTGGAATTATAAAAACAGAATATCTTGGACTGCATTTTTAGCAAGTAACCCCAAATGACTCTTAGTCATGCTAAAATTTCAGAATTAAACGCTGGAAAGGATTTGAAATGAGAACAAATAATTACATTCCATTGCGCTGCTGCGGAGATGTGTTAAGAGTTTGGCTAACAGCTGAGGAAAGGGGGTTGACTCAGATCCCATGAAATAAAGACCCTTTGTTAGTGACAGTAGAGCCTGGCTCCTGCATACAGGAGCTGCGACAAGAGACTCCACACACTCTGAGGAAAATCAAACAGTAAAATAGGAAGTTAATTTTAACTCTATACAAATGTGTTTGGCTTTGTGAAACAACTTTTCTTAGAAAAGGAATGCTTTAATACACAGAAAATAACCCACCTTGAGATCTTAAAGATTCATTTACTAAGTAGTAAACCTTAAAAAAAAAAAAAGAAGAAGAAGAACCTTATGGAAGTAGCCAAATTTAGATGTGAATTACAACTGTAACTATCCATAAACATATGTTGTATATGCATACATATGCACGTATAAATTATTTTTATGTGTGTGTATGTACAGATGCAAAAACATAGTCTTAACTCCCCTGAAGTACACTTCCCTACAGAGGGGCTGATCTGTGAGGCTCACATACGAGAGCTTCAGAGATTACTGCTGATGGCAGGCACCGAAAACCAGTCACAGCATTTGATAAAATATCTTCAAATGTATGTCACCCCAAAGAGGGCCTGATTTCATTCATACTACATGCCATTAACTAATTAATTAAGAAACTGATCGTCTATTTGCTGAAAGTCTGATGAACACCCACTCTGCAGCATGGACTGCCCTCTTTCTAAAATGTTCCCCTCTCCATGGCAGATGCAGGAAGGTGAATGTGGGACAGAGTCTCTCTCTTGTCCTGCTCTCACCTATCCAAAAGTGAAAGACACATTCTCCCAGAAAAGAACGGTCGTTATGCATCCATTCTAATTGTTCCCACTTGTTCCAGTAACATCATGTACAAGCATTTCCGTTATGAGGTTATCTGCATTTGTGAAAGGAGCATGGAAGTGCTCGGTGTCCATTTATTCCATCTGGTCTGTGGCAGAGAGAGCAGGAGCTTGTATTGGGGGTTGGGCTGCCCTGGTGCCCCTTTGCCTCAGTGAAGCCTGAGTGCACAGGAGTGACAGAGGGGAGCGAACCTCCAGCAGCCCGTCTTCACTAATTCTTGGAAAGCAGCAGCTCCTCGTGTTGCAACATCTCCCTTTCACCTGTTAGACTCTCTGGTCTGCAGTTGGTTTCTTGCCTCCCTCTCTTCCATAGCCATCTCCTTCTTACCAATGCACACATCTCTATTTTCCTGTGTGGACTCCTCTCTGTTAATCATACACTTTAGATATTTCTGAGTACTATCTATGTCTTAGCATGATGAGAAGAATATGCTGAGATAGAAGGACAATTATCTTCTGAAGCCAAAAGGCCCCTCAGAGTTACTCTGGGCTGGTCAACACTGTGTGAGTGGACGGTCTGCACAGTGGCGAAGACTGCGGACCCAGGAGCCCGGTAGCCCTGGGCCCAATCTCGGCTCTGCCCTGAAACACTCTGCGTGACTGTGGGCACATTGCTCTATTCTGTAAGATTAGGGAAGTAGGAGGACCTACCTCCTAGGGCTGTGAGGAGGACAAATGAAAGTGCCTGGTGCCCACAGGGACACAACATCCTGCCCAGAAATGCAATGCCTCACCTAACTATTGTGTAACACCGGATGACTCCAAAGTAAGCAATTATGGCACCAAAGTTAATCACAGCCAAGGGGAAAGCTAGTAAAAATGGAGTAAACTCAGCTAAGACCGGGACACTTCTAATGAGCTTGGCAACCGAATGAGAAACGGATCAAGCACTTTCCTTTAATGAGCTTAGGGACTTCAGTTCTGAGCTGGTCACTTGCCACTGGAGTTGGGAATCTGCAGAAGGAACACAGAGGGCCCGGACACAGAAAAAGGGCTGAGTGCAGGCAAGGGTTCCCTGCCAGCAGTTCTGTGCTGTCAACAAAAGCATCTGCTGATTGGTTTCCGGACTTCTTATCTGCTTCTGAGGCCAGGGAAAGAGACAGGAAAAGATTAGCTTACTGTGGTGGAGTCTCCAGAGTGTGGCAAGTGTAGATGGTTCATTGGAGTGAAAGATGAAAATCTAGAACTTTTAGAACTTTATATTTAATTAATCATTATTTTTATAACTTCACTCAGATATGAATCAAGATACCACAAAATTCTTCTTTTAAAGTATACAATTGGGTGTTTTTAAGTATATTCACAGAATTTTTCAACCATCACCACTATCCAATTTTAGAACATTTCATCACCCCCCAAAAACCTACCAGCATTTTCCCCTCCCCCACGCCCTGCAACTTCTAATCTACATTCTGCTCTAAGGATTTGCCTATTCTGCATATTTCTTGTAAGTAAAAATCATACAATTTGTGGTCTTTGTGTATGACTCCTTTCACTTACAGAATTTTTTATATATTTTATTGATTATGCTATTACAGTTGTCCCATCCCCCCCCTTTGTTCCCCTCTGATCTGCACCCCCCTCTCACATGCATTCCCCCTCCTTAGTTCATGTCCATGGGTCGTACATATAAGTTCTTTGGCTTCTACATTTCCTATACTATTCTTAACCTTCCCCTGTCTATTTTCAACCTACCATTTATGCTTCTTATTCCCTGTACCTTTTCCCTCTCTCCCTTCCACCTCCCCCCGCCAATAACCCTCCATGTGATCTCCGTTTCTGTGATTCTGTTCCTATTCTAGTTGTTTGCTTAGTTTGTTTTTCTTTTTGTCTTTTTAGGTTCAGTTGTTGATAGTTGTGAGTTTGTTGTCATTTCACTGTTCATATGTTTGATCATCTTCTTTTTCTTAGATAAGTCCCTTTAACATTTCATTTAATAAGGGTTCAGTGATGATGAACTCCTTTAACTTGACCTTATCTGAGAAGCAGTTTATCTACCCTTCCATTCTAAATGATAGCTTTGCTGGATAGAGTAATCTTGGATGGAGGTCCTCACCTTTCATTACTTTGGATACTTCTTGCCAGCCCCTTCTTGCCTGCAAGGTTTCTTTTGCAAAATCAGCTGATAGTCTTATGGGAACTCCTTTATAGGTAATTGTCTCCTTTACTCTTGTTGCTTTTAAGATTCTCTCCTTATCTTTAATCTTGGGTAATATAGTTATCATGTGCCTTGGTGTGTGCTTCCTTGTGTCCAACTTCTTTGGGACTGTCAGAGCTTCCTGGACTTCCTGGAAGTCTATCTCCTTTGCCAGATTGGGGAAGTTTTCCTTTATTATTTTTTCAATAAGATTTCAATTTCTTGCAATTTCAATTTCTTGTTCCTCTTCTCCTTCTGGCACCCCTATGATTCGGATGTTGGAATGTTTAAAGTTGTCCTGGAGGTTCCTAAGCCTCTCTTCATTTTTTTGAATACTTGTTTCTTCATTGTGTTCTGGTTGAATGTTTATTTCTTCCTTCTGCTCCAAACTATTGATTTGAGTCCTGGTTTCCTTAACATCACTGTCAGTTTCCTGTGCATTTTCCTTTATTTCACTTTTCATAGCCTTCATTTTTCCCTCTATTTTGTGACCATAGTCAACCAATTCTGTGAGCATACTGATTACCAGTGTTTTGAACTGTGCATCTGATAGGTTGGCTATCTCTTCATCACTTAATTGTATTTTTTCTGGAGCTTTGATCTGTTCTTTCATTTGGGCCATTTTTTGTCTCAATGTGACTGTTACGTTGTAAGGGGTAGAGCCTTAGGTATATGCCAGGATAGGGCAACCCACATCGCTGTGTCATGGCACTGTATGTGGCAGAGGGGTCCGAGAGGGAACAATGCCGCTTGCTCAGCTGTGGGCGAGCTTTCAGTCACTTCCCCCACTACCCACAAGCAAATTGGGCCCTTCTGGTGCTGATTCCCCGGTTGGTGGTTTTGTGTACATTCTAGCACCCTGTGGGTCTCTCCAACAAACTCCTATGAGGCTGTGAGTTTCTCCTGTTGCTGCAACCCCCACAGGGTTTTTCAGTCAAATATTCTGAGGCTTTATTTCCCCACATTGGAACTCTGGGTTGCTCAGTCTGTCTCACTCCCCAGCCATTCCTCCCAGTTTATCCACACGTAAATGTGGGACCGCCTGCTCCGCCGGCCACTGTCCACCTTGATCCTTAGCCGCCTCCTTGCCTTGAGTCTTCTCCACCCCGGCTGCCCATCTGTGCCCCTCCTACCAGTCTGGATGAATGTTTCATCTTTAACTCCTTGGTTGTCAGACTTCCATACAGTTCAATTTTCTGGAAGTTCTGGTTATTTTTTGTTTTTAAATTTGTTGTTGTCCTTCTTTGGTAGTGTAAGGAGGTCCAGTGTATCTACCTACTCCTCCATCTTGGCTGGAAGTCTCCACTTTGCAGAATTTTTTCAAGGTCCATCCATGTTATAGAATGATGTATCACTATTCCATCTACTTTATGACCTAAAAATATTCCATTTTATGGATATACCACATTTTACGTATATACCACATTTTTTGTATCCATATGTATCTCTGTATCCGTTGACCCATTCCATTTGGGCTTCCCCTTTTTTGGTTGTTATGAACAATGCTACTGTGAACATTTAAATACATGTCATTATGCAGACATATGTCTGCATTTCTGTTGGGTATATGCCAAACAGTGGAATTACTATTTTAAATGTATTTAACATTTTGAGAAATTTTCAAACTGTTTTCCAAACTGGCTACATCATATTACAGTCCCACTATAAAGATATAAGAGCTTCAATTTCTCCACATCCTTGCCAACACCTGTCATTTACTGTCTTCTTTATCTTGGCCATCTGATTGGTGTGAAATGGTATCTCCTTGTCATTTTGATTTGCATTTCCCTGATGACTGATGATACTGAGCACCTTTTAATGTGCCTCTGTCATGTGTATATATTCTTTGGAGAAATATCTATTTAACTTATTGGACTGTTTTGATTTTGGTCTTTCTCTTAGCAATAGGGTTTCTTTATATATTTTGGATGCTAATTCCTTATTGGATAAATGACTTGCAAATGGTGTCGCACCAGTGTGTTGTATTTCACTTTCTTGAGGATGTCTTCTGAAGTACATAAGTTTTCGATTTTGATGAAGCCCAATTTATCTATTTTTTTTCCTTTTGTAACTTGTTCTTTTGGTGTCATAGCTAAGAAATCTTCGCCTAACCTAAGGTCATAAAGGTTTACTTTCATATTTTCTTCTAGAAACCTATGTTTTCTAGCAAGTACCTCCAGGAGAGTAGCCACCCCCCACCCTTATTTAAGGTTTTGCTTTTCATAGTTTCAGTTTCCATGGTCAACTGACATTCAAAAACATTAAATGGAAAGTCCCAGAAATAAACAATTCATAAATTTTAAATCGTGCTCCATTCTGAGTAGCATGGTGAAACCCCTCACTGCCCTGCTCCATCCCGCCCAGGACATGAATCATCCCTGGTCCTGTGTGCTGGCAATGTGTATGCTCCCCACCCATTAGTCACTTAGTGACTGCCTCAGTTATCAGGCCAGCTGTCACAGTATCACAGTGTTTAGGTCAAGTAACTCTTATTTTATTTAATAATGGCCCCAAAGTGCAAGAGTGGCAATGCTGGCAATTTAGATATGCCAAAGAGAAGCTGTAAAATGTATGTAGGTATAAGAAAAAACATAGTATATATGGGGCTGGGTATTCTCCATGGTTTCATGCATCCACTGGGGGTCTTAGTAAGTGTCCCCCTTACTCTGTTGAATAGAAGAGGAGAGAGCAGACATCCTGGTCTGATTCCTAATCTTAGAGTGAAAATGTTTGGTGTTTCATCACTGAGCATCACATGAGCTGTGGGTGTCTGTGGAAGCTCTTCATCAGATTGAGGAATTTCCCTTCCATTGTTCATTTGTGGAGTGTATTTCATTATTTTTTTAATTTCTATTTTTGTGTAAGTTTTACAAATTATATGAATAGAGGAGTTAATATTCTCTATAAATAAATTTCTATACATATGTAAAGTGAATGCCCTAAACTACTTTAGACATAATCATATACCATCAAAAAGTTTGAAGGTCACTGGATCATCCATGACATCAAGTCCATGGCCATGACTGGCCCACACCAGGAAGGTCATCTCACAGGTATATGTCATGCTCCAAATACTGCTGACTTCTCTCCAAATGCCTGAGAGGACACCCAGTGAGCGTGTGGCTGAACCTGCCCTAACTCATCTCTCCTGGCTGAAGAAGTCTTTATTTCCACCTTCAGATGAAATAGAATGAGGATAAAAGCCAGCAATTATCTACCTCTCACTTTTATGGAAGCACCCAAATAATAAAATACCATTCAAAGGAAGAGAACATTGAACACTGAACATGTCACTCCAGTTCAGGAAAATACTCCAGTCCCATCTCTATAAACAAGTAGGAAAAACAGAAGAAATAATGTTTCTTCTATAGAGCTTGACTAATTCTAACCCTGAATCACAGCCATCCACTCTGGAGCCTTCCCAACAAGCAGCTAGAAATCAAAATAACCAGCCCTCTATGGCGCCCTGCTCCACCGCCCCAGGAACAAGTCTGTCCGATCCCGTTTCCAGGAGACAAATCACGTACATAGGCTAGTTCATGACACCCAGGATCTGGGACCTGTGCATGGCTAGATGCTGTTTGCCCCAAGCTGCCATTTATGGACCTTAAAAGGGGCAAAGTTTCGGAGAGCAATTAATAAGATACCTAGACAGGCTGTCCACAAGAACTCTTGGCTTCCGAAGTAATGCAGCAGAGCAGCAAAGTTCAGGTGGAAGCTAATGAGGCGGAATCCACGGCCAGAAGGGATATGAAAGGTGTGAATTAGAGAGCATGCAATGGCAAGCCTGGACATGGTCAGCATTAGGATCTTTCTAGAACATCCAGGTGCCAAAGGAGGTGGTAAGGACGCCAGCCAGGCCTGGCCAACCTCTCCCCAAGTAGACAATTGCTTGAACAGTTAAAAATGTCAGGGTATTCTGTTTCCAGTTTGAAAGAATGTGAACAAATGATACATTTTAATAGATTTAATTATTTAGGTTCGTAAGAATCACTGGAACAAATTTAATAGCAGAGGTTTTTCTTCTTATTTTATTCACACTTTCATTATTGTTAGTGCCTAGATTTCCATTTAGAAATAAATAGTCTGACAATTTTTACATCTCAACTGGCAGCAGGCGCAAAATACGAGACAGCTGCCAAGAAGCTCTCTGTCATGCTGAAATGTAATATTGCAACGTGTTGTTAAATCCTTTATCTCCGTGGCTGCCACGGGCTGCACGCATTAGAGTGTGAACTTTGTACTGGCTCAGAGCAACGTGTCTGAGCTCGACATGTCATAAATTAACACAGCGACAAACTTCTGGAACCCCTTTTTTCTTATGCCAGCTCTTGATAAGTCAAGTGAAATAAGGCTTTTACACGCCAAAATTCTACAGGGTGATTGCGACACAGACATAACCCAGGGGAGGGCGGCAGGAACTTCTCTTTCACGTTACAAACACCCAGGGGAAGCCTGGCCCTGCTCCGGGACCCCTGCAAAATATGATGGTAATAGCAATCACAGATGGAATATTATTTGAACTGCTGAACAAAAAGAAACATTCAGCTGACGAATTGAAACCTCCTTGGTTTATTTCAAGCTGGTGTTGGTAGCACAGGCCATCCGTTTTATCTAGCACATTCTACCAACCAAAGACTACACAAGGATGAGGTATCGACGGATTTCCTAATTCCGTCAGCTCTGAGCGGCATGGTAAGCCGCCATCCATACATCGTCTTCCTTAGAAAGGCCCCTCCTGTCTTATGCCATTTTTTAATTCAACCGTTTGTTTCACTGATGGTTTTGAGAGTCCTTTGCGTCCTCTACATACTAGTTCTTTGTCAGATCTGTGATTTTCAAATAGTTTCTCTCAGTTTATACTTCCTCTTTCATCCTCTTCAGAGCGTTATCCACAGGACAAAGGCTTTCTCAATTTCAATGAAACGTAATTCTTACACTTAGGATTTTATGGATTGTGCTTTTGGTGTTGAGTCTAAGAATTCTTTGCTTCTTTGCCTTAATGTAGATCCTGAAATTTTCCCCTTTTTTTTAATAAAAGTTTAACTCTATGGTATAATTTTAGTTAATTTTTACATAAGATGTGAGATATTCACTGATGGGGCTTGGGATTTTTTTTTTTTTTTTTTTTTTGCGGGAGAGCCGATGGAAGTCCAATTTGCTCCAGCCCATTTGTTGAAAGGGTGATTCTTCCTCCATTGAATTGCTCTTGTATCTTTGTTAAAACTCAGTTGGGCATACTTGTGTGGGTCTATTTCTGGGCTCTCTGTTCTGTCCCACTGATCTCTACATTTGTTTGGCTCCTCACCAACACCACATAATCTTGATTACTGCAGCTTTCTAGAAAACCCCAATATCGGGTAGAGTGATTCCTCCAAGTCTTCATAAAATGAACGTTTTAGTTTTTCTGGACTTGTGTCATCATGTATGCATTTTAGAATAAGTTTATGGACTCACATATGCATGGAAATGTTTACTGGTATTTTGATAAGAACTGTACTAAACTCTAGGTCAATTTCATGAGAATTGACACTTTTTACAGTTTGAGTCTTTGAATCCATAAACACGGTATCTCTCCTCTTCCTAATTTCTTTCTTTAGCATTTTCTAATTTTCAATATATAGGTCTTAACTATACTTTTACCAATTCAAAAATACCCTGAAGAAACCGTGAAGTGTGATGAAGACAATGACAACTATGGTAACTGAAGAGTATGGAGCCCTCACTAAGAGCTAAGCTCTTCCAAGTGTATTTGCATATTAATTCACTGAATAGGCAAAGCAGCTCTGAAAGTGACCTCCTCCTTTGTGGACCTCCAGTACTTTCTGAAGCCCTGATTTACCTTTTTTAAAACCTTGTCCACTGACTGATAAAATAAACAATAGTTTCCTGATTCAACACCATTGTCACAACAGCAGCAGAATCTTAACACTTCCTCCAGGAGCCAGAGGTGGCAAACAGATAAAATGGATGAATTCTGAAATAATGAAAAATTATATTTTTAAGAGGCAAACTTTGTTCTTTAAGTAATTTGGATAGGAATCATCAAAAATGCAATGCCCTCTCTTCTTTAAAAAAAAAAAAAAGAGTTTACCAAGTCTATTTTTTCTAGATCTTCATCATTTTGGACATAGAAGATTATATTCCATTACAATGGAGTGAGTGCTCAATGGAAATCATAGACTGTTTCACTCTTTCCTATGTTTCCTTCATTCAAGTTCCTCCAATGACTAGATGTTTTGAATTTTCTTGCCTGATTTTTTAATGCATCTTTCTCTTTCCTCAGTATTAAGCTAGTAGACATCACTTTGTCCTTTTCTCATCAGTCCTCAAGTCGGCAAAGCTCCCTAAACTAACTAGAGTAATCATTGGGTTGCCTGAACCAAAAACTCAGGTAGTAAGCAATGAAAAAAAAAGCCAGCCCAAATACTCAGTAGCTGAAGTATTAGACAAAGTGTAAAGAGACAGAGACAGAACCAAGAGAAAGACATGGAGAGAAAATGAGAACAGAATTTGAGTTCAAACTGAAGTCCACCTGGTTCTGAAACCCAGGCTTTTTCTTCTTACACTAAGTTTTTTTGAAAAAGATAAAATAGTTTCTAAGACAGACAGTGTCCACCAAAGTTTTTATCAAATGGGTTTGAGTTCTTCCCACCCGCAGAGAGTGAGATTTAGCACCACACTCAGGAAATCAAGTTTATGGGCCATCCTTAATGATCTCTATCTCCCATGGCCTCTCACCAAGCTTCAGAGACTTTCATTAAACAGATAGCGCGGGATGATGAGACCTGCACTTTTCCCTGGTACTGAGTTATTTAGAAACATCACCAGGGACCCATTTGTGTCTCCCGAGCCCCATGCGTGACTTGCTCCGAGGAGGAGAGAGGATGGTGAGGGAACGAAGCAGGAGGAGGGCCCAGCACTGCTTCCAGCTGTCGTGCCACCACAAAGAGGACAAGGACCCCTCTCACGCCTGCTCTCTCCCCCACCCCGTGTCCACTCCGCAGTTAAAGGCTGGGTCTGCGAAACAGCCCTAAGCTGCTTCCCCTCATGTGGAAGTGCGGGGGAACCTGCGCTGTTTTCAACCCTGGGTGAAGGCCCTGGAAGCTGGGAAATCTCCCGAGAATGGAGCATGATGTTTTCACTTACAAGGAGGGGGTTCACATTGTAACATCATCCTGTATCTGAGAATGGCAGTAGTTCCATAGTCCTTGGTCACAATGGGGCTCTTCAAGTAGTGAGGGCTGTAGTCTTTGAAATAAGCACACCTCCCCCTAGGCAGGTTTTGGATGGACCCCAACTGCAATGCAAGGGGAAGGGTATGGACCTGCCCCTGCAGAGCAGGGGAGGAGCGGCCTACATAATCACAGCCACGTGGGCATGTGCAGGCAGCCAACTGGTAGACCTCAGTTCCAAACCGCTCCTACTGGTTTTTAACCACAAGACCATCTGATACATCAGTCTGACAGGTGGAGTCTGATGAAACCTGTTTTCTGGGGCATGGGAATTTTACTTTTTTTTTTTTTTGGTGTAATCATGATAATATTTAAAAATAAATTATTTTCCTACTGAAGAAACATCCCAATAATCCTATGCTGTCACTGGGTTCCAATCTGAGGCCAATTCAAGTTCTGCTTATACTTACAATACCACACCACGTAAGTGCCTAAAAACCAGGACACAGCCTTCTGTGTTCAGTGTTTTCCTTGGGGAGCTGTTGTATCCTCTGTCTCTTATTTTGTAGTTCACCATATCACCTTCTCCCATTATGGAAAATGAATGAGTTTATAGGGCCCAGCAGCCTGTCAGCAAATTCCATCTTATCGGAAAGAATGACAGTTGTCAAATCAACACCAAAGGGACCAAACAACTCATTGTAAAAATGCCCTCTTCATAGGAAGAGGCTACACTGTATTGTGACAACCTCTGTCTCCACTAAGCAGGCCCCTGCGATGGGAAGGTCAGCCCCTGCCCAGGTTCATCATAAGGCCGATTCGCCCAAAATCAGCACTGCACCTGTACTGCGTCACTGCAGCGATGCTGGTCACCAGGCCCTCAGTCTGCCTGATTCACTTATTTAGACCATCGCTGCCTGTCTCTTTTAAAATTCAAGTACTCCTGGGCTTCACTTTGCTGTGTCAACATATATTGAGACTTTCTGTGTTCTCCGAAGCACATTGCTCAAAGCCGACTTGGCCATAGGAAACACTGGTAGTACCTCGTGCCAGGGATGGGTGACTCAACTGCCACACAGGTCTCCATTCTTCCAGAAGGGATGGGGCAGCTGGGGACCACTGAGTCTGAGCCGGCGAGACCAGACATGCGGGTGCTGACAGGGCTGGGAGGGGGCAGCCGAGGCAGAGCCCCCACGAGCCCCAGGCCCCCGAGGGGGGTGCCCTGTGGTTTAGAAATGCTCACACACCCATACAGTGATTCTACTCTGCGAGTCCACCCAAACCAAGTAATTCTTACTGGTAAGGAAAAAGAAAAGACAGTTACTGCCTACCCAGCCAGGAGTTCAACCCCATCATCTGAGCAGACTTTACTGATTCCCAGAGGGACAATGACATCCCAGGAAGGACGCACAAGGAGCTCCCGGCAAGCGCTGCGAGGGGGCACAGGGCACCTAGACACCATGGCAAAGTGAGGAATGTGAGTTTTGAGATTCCCAGAGCTTGTATAATGGGAAAAATACCAGTTACCCATTCCCATTGAAATTCGACTCTTTTTTCAAGTTCAGATATGAAAGGGATGTATGCAGTGAGTTCTTATCAAAAATGTCGTATCATGAGTGTTTTCTTTGAGATCTTGCTAACCTGTCATCATTGGCTGCCTACATCTTTTGTTTTGCTTTTCATCTTGATTATGATGGAGGGTTTTTGATGCAGAGAAATGTTTAATTTCTAAGTAGTCAATCTGCTGAATTTATGATGAATTCTTTTGCTCTTACACTTTGAAATATCTTCTCCACCCCCGGGAAGTTTAGTAAAGATTCATTTTGTTTTCTTCTGTTGCTGTTATGCTTTGGTCCACCCACCAATAACATACTCTGAGGTGTTTTCCAAAGGCAAGATTGTACTTTCCAGTCATCCTAGAAACCTTCATTGAATAGTAATTTCCTTCCTGTGCCAGGATGTCCCTCCCCTCTTGTGACAAATATTACATTTTTACATGTCACCAAGACTGTACTAGGACAATGGCCTGTGCTCATTCTTGTGCTTGTCCCTGTCCCACAGTATTTAAGCAGCTGTTACTTTATGGACTATGTCAGTACCTCAGTGGGTTAGATGTTTCTCTTCATTCTTAGGTTCTGGGATTTTTTTTTTTTAATATTTTTCAGCCAGTACTTTAGAAGAAGCCATAAGGCAGACATCAGAAAACAAGGTCACTTGCCACATTTATAAGTTATTAGAACTGGCCCTGTTAGTTCTAAATAATTTTCTAGTGATACAGATGTGTGTTGGAGACTGGGCTTCGGAGCAGAGTCAGGGCATGATGGAAGAGAGTCTTTTCCAATGGTCGGGGGTGGGGGGACAGATTGCTCTCTTTTGTGGACACTGATACAGTAACGAGATCTCCCACACTCACTGTTACTCTTTCTGACAAGGATGGATTACAGCGGACCACACTCTGGAATTCACAAAGGCTCCCCCAAACGTGGTCTCACGTGGTCTCTGTTCCAACCCTGAGCCGAGCGAGCACGGGTTATCCTGTCCAACTTGTTATCCTGCCCAACTGAGGCTCAAAGGGCTCCCCTGGATGGTCGAACCCACCAGGGCGGTGGCACCTCCTCCTTTGCCCGCAACATCCCCGCGGCTGGCGAGGGGCAGACACCAATCTGACGCGATGATGGTGTGCTGAGCTGCGAAATGAATACGCAAACAGCTGAATGACAGACAAAGGAGCAAAGTCACTCCTTAGAACAGGCCAAGCCGGGAGGCCATCTGGTGCTTCTTGTCCCCAGTGAAGGGTTTGTCTTGCCCGTGTCGCCTGCAGCCTGAACACGGTCGCTCTCTTCCTCTCCTGGGGAGCTGTCCGCGCCTGCGGGGAGCAGTCCGTGTGTGCATGGACGGGAGCTTCCAGGATGTTTCAGGCTGCATGAAGGTGCACCGGCGAACCCACGGTGCCGCTCACCCACCTCGGCTGTGTGTCCTTCTCCGGAGGGCTCTGCCACCTGTGACCACACACCTGCCCTGTGGGTGGGTTCTGTTGCTGTTCCTTGTATTCCAAGGAAACATTATAAGCACTGGGAGGTGATGGGCATTTACTTTGACAAAATTATAGCACATTCTTCACCATCTTCAATGGCCCAGCCAGGCAAAATGTAGATATCAGAATAGTAAACATCTCAAACCCATGTGGAAGGAGGGGCCCTCCCCCAGTGTTAATGTTCACATTAATTAGGGTCAGCAGGAACCCCCCCACTCTCACTGGGTGGAGTGAGGGGACCCCTTATGAAGGTAGGCAGGGCTGGGGGAGTGACAGAGAGGGCATGTGTCGGGGAGGGGCAGGCTGGAAGTGCAGAGAGGGCAGCTTCAGGCCCTGGGGTGCTGGTCACCCACAGAGGCAAACTGAGCTCTTCCCCCCGGGACCCTGCTCCGTCAGGGTCCCCACTGCTGGTGGCAAGATGCAGACCTAGGAGCCCTTGGTGTGCTGCTGGAACCCCAGGGGACATGGGAGGGGCAGATGGAAGCAGCCAGAAACACTTTGGGACTCAAAACACCTCCAGAGCACCTCAAGCTCCTGCAGCAAGCCCAAACCAAAGACAGGGCCCAAGAAAGGGGCGTCTTCAGAAAGGTGAACTTATTTATCCAAGAAGTCTTCCAGAGCCATTAAACCCAAATCACATTTACTCAGATCTTTAGAAATCATCCTACCCTGGAAATAATAAAATTATGTGAAATCCCTACTGCCCTGGAAAACTCTAAGCCATGTGATCACTTACGGAGCCACAGACTCTGCTGCCACCGGTGATGTGATACTCCGAGGTCACACTCAGGATTGTGTGAACCCCGGAGTGCCATGGAGTGACTATGTCTCAGGGCACGTGGTCTCATTCACGGTGTAGATGTTCATGATCATTGTTTTTAAATCTGCCTGCCTCTATTGTCATTTTTTCTAATAAAGTAGCAAAGTAAGATGCAAGTGAAAGTAAAAAAATACAAAACACAAAATAAGCTGAAGTAAAAAATGCAGCAGAGACAGGCAGTCAGCAAAACATGCTGGGAGGAAGAGCCTGTTCCACAGACTTTCTAAAAATGGAATTACTTTATTTTGCCACGGCAATGCACACAAAAATGACTTTCCTTGCAGCCCGAGCAGTGGCAGCGAGGGAGGAAATGGACCAGATCTTAGACGGGGGGTTTAACTGGGAGAAAAATGGTGAGGCTGAATTCTGCACACACAGGCACACGCATGCACACACGCGTGGCTGTGCCAACACCTGCAGCCTGTACTTCAGTCCTGGGAGCTGCACTGGCAGCAAAAAGATGGGAAATCGATCATTTTAGTATTTGTTTTCAGGGCTAAATGCAGTGACAATCTAGTTGAGTTTTAGCCAGATGGCGTTTTCATTCACGCAAGCGCAGGCTTTCAGGTGCCATCACGTTCTTTAGGCCCCAGCCTGGGCGCACCGGGGAGGGGAACCAGAAAATCCTGCCGCAGTGTTTGTCTGAGGTTCATCAGGCGTTTACAGTTTGTTACCTAATAAAAAACAGCCCCTTGCTTCCTGAAGACAGTGTTTGGAAGTACTGCCATTTTTGAAACCATCCCGTTCGGGCCAGGAGATCAGTCGGTAACCCAGAGTGGTGCGGGCTGTCTCAGAGCCGACCGCACACAAGAGCAGAGCCCAGGGTGTGTGCGCCAGGCCCTGGGGATGTCCTGTGTGCCTGGCCCGCTCAGCCACTCATTGCACAGCAGGCCCGCAAGGTAAATATGGCCGTGGCCCATTGTAGAGACGAGGGAACTGAGGGCTGTAACTGGTGCTAGGTCCCATGGCCCACGGGCAGGGGCAGGACTTGGGCCCCACTGTGCGCCCACCACCTAGAAGGGATGCAGGAATTAACTCACAAGAGGAAGCGGAGTTACTGTGGAGATAAAATGACGAGTGGGAGCATCTTCACTTTTCAATCTGAGCGAGAATGAAATTAAGAACTGTAAAGTTCATACCCAGTTTTAAAAAAATTAAACTTTTAACATTAATTGCTCCTGAACATTTGTGAGTGCCCAGAAATCCTGACATAAAAGCTTTAATTTCTATGCAAAGCAGATAGGATGATTGAGTTATAATTAAAATGGTAATTATACCCTTAATGCTCCATATTTGACTTTTCAAAAAAAATGTTATGCTCCAAGAAAAGCTATTTAAAGATCAGAGGAGTATGTTTGAAAATGAATGTATTCAAGACATTTTAAATCTTTTAAAATCCAGTTATTGATTTTTACATGCTTTCAAGTGCGGTCTAAAACATTTTCTTCATTTATTTTGGTCGATGGAAATAATAAAAAATCATTGGGACGTGAAAAGCTTAAAGGAAGGCAATATTCTGAGGTTGATATTTAATGTGATAAATATTTGAGATGCGGGGGGCGCGGGAGAGGCCTGAGCTCGGGTGGCTCTGAGCCCCGCCGTGGCGGGTGGGGAGGAGCCCACTGGCGGGAAGCCAACCTCTTTTCTGACTTCCAAGGTGTCACTCTGGGCTTGAAGACTGCAAATATGACATTTCCTTTGATCCTTCATCGACTGTTTAGAATTAAAAAAGAACACCTAAAGCTATAAATCAAATGTCAGGGGTGCAAGTCTAGTGGAACCATGTCAATATTTCATGATGTATGGCTGGCTGGGAGCCTCGGACACGCCAGCACGCCAACAGTGGTTCTCGGGGTGCTTTGCACTCACTCAGCCATGCCTCATGCCCTGAGCAGCAGTCAATGAACTTGGAAACCGTGGAAACCTGTGCATGGGCTGGGCCTGACGGCACTGAGGGCGCTGTGGACCTGCTACCAGCCAGCTCAGCTTGTGCTCAGGCCCCGCTGCTCCAAGCTCCCTGAGCTCCAGACCTCCCTGCTGGAGGGCCCATGTGCCGTTGCTGTGGAATGGAGGGTCTCCCCTCCTCGGGCTCTCCAAGGAGCAGAGAGAATGGGAGAGGGACTCTGGTATTTCCACATGGTAGAAGCTCTTAGGAGGGTGAATTTGACCAGTGGGGAGAAGGGCGAGGCATCGGTTTCTAAAGGACTCACAAGGGACCCCTAGTCACCAGCTCTCTGAGTTTGCCCCTCACCATACTCATGGAGCTTCACAGATGGACTTTCCACCCTTCAACACAAGCTGATGCTAGAAATTGCCCCACAGAATGTGACAAATGACTGGGATCCAGGACATAGTGGATTTCAGGCATAGTACCAGTTAGTCAGGCAAAGGCATTGCCTATTGGCAGGGAGCTACGTTCCAGGCAGTGTCCATAGTCACAAGCATTTGGAGTATCTACAAACTCTGCAAGAAAGTCCGATGACTGGCACGTGTTTGTGAAGGCTTTGCGGAACAGAAGCTGGGCCACTGCTGAAGGTCGGGGGATGGAGCTGCCAGCAGCCTCTGCTCCTTGAGGCTCTGCACCCACTCACTGCCTTCCCTGGACGAGGGCAAGCCCTGCTGTCTGCTCAGCTCACTGTTTGTCTCCTGTTTCATTCTTTCTCCTTTTTTCCTGTTGACTAAAACTAAGGAGGTCCCCACTGCCGGAAACGTCCCTGGCTTTGCTGTCCAGCAGGGACCCTCACCACCACCAGTGACATACACATGACAGGGTCATGTCTTAGAGTCCAGCAAAACTTTGCATGACGAGCATTTATAACCCTGCTTCAGCGCTTGGCGACAGGAGCCCCAGTGGGCTGTCAATGTTCCACAACCCGCACGCAAATCAAAGCCAGGCCAAAACAGACTGTGGTCGCCTCCCCAACGAAAAACTCAGAGAAAGGTTGTCCTTGTGCTCCCATGGCCGTGCACGGGTCAGATCTCACGCTTTATCTGGGAGCTGTGCACTGTGTGTGAGTTCTACCTCAGTACAGGAAAACAGGAGAGGTGGGATGGAGCCTGCAGGGTGGCTGGCCGGGGCTTGAGTCCCGGGCCAAGTGCTATCGCCACAAGGCTCTGGCCAGTCACCCACCCTCTCTGCTCCCTCCTCTGCAAGTGGGAAAGCAGCAGTGCCAGCCTGGCCACAGTTAAATGAGAGGATGTGTGTAAAGTGCCCACATAAAATTAACCTTAGTGCTTTTCACAATGCAACAACAGTAGGTGATAGAAGAGACTCCCTGGGGAGGGCGGGGTTTCAGCTCAGCTTTGAAATCTGATCAGATTCAAGCAAATAGTTGACAAGAACTTCCCAAGTCTATGAAAAGAACTAGATCCTCAAATCTAAGAAGCAAAGAAAATACCTAAATACCTCAATTCAAAAAGGCCTTCTCCAAGGCACATTATATTAAAACTGTCAAAATTAATGACGATGAAAGAATTCTCAAGGCAGCCAGGGAAAAGAAGAAAGTACCCTATAATGGAAAGCCCATTAGGTTATCATCGGACTCCTCAGCAGTAACTCCACAAGCCAGAAGACAGTGGAACCAAATATGCAAATTGCTGAAAGAGAGAAATGACCAGCTAAGAGTAATAGAGGGTCTGGCACAAATAAAGCCCCTTTTTACTTCAAAATCTTTTATTACAAAAACATAAGTGTGTAATTCCATAACATAACAATATCACACTCAAGCACACATATGACATTTTACGCGAAAGTTCAAATTAAAGCTATAAATTATTACACCCATATCATTACCCCACCAACTATACTCATGCCGGTGTTACTTCTGCTGGATGCTGTGTCTCCAGCAAAGTTATCCTTTAGATGTGAAGGAGAAATAAAGACTTTTCCAGACACAAAGAAGCTGAGGGAGTTCATCACCAGAAGACCTTCATTGCAGGAAATACTCAAAGAGGTTATTCTATATGAAACAAAGAACAGAGGTCACAAACAGGGAAAATTTGTGACCAAAAGAAAAACCACATTGAGGAGGAGGGAAAGTTCTGGCTTTGCAAAGGAGGATGGAGATCAGATGCATTCAAAAGAAAAAGGACTATTACCTATATGAAACTTTCCTTTCCACAAACCTATTGGTGACCACAGACATGTGCACACACACACACACAAAACTAAAACACATAACATTAAAAAAAAAAAGAGGGAAAAAGTATGGAATACCACCAAACAAACACAACAGACAGAAATACAAAGGAAAAGAGCCAATGAAGACACAGAGCTACCAGAAAACAAAGGATAAAATAGCTCTCAGAAAATCTCCCACATCAATAATCACCCTGAATGTCAATGGACTGAATTCACCAATAAAGAGGCACAGAGTAGCAGATTGAGTCTAAAAACAAAATCCAACGACATCCTGCCTTCATGAGACACATCTAAGCTGCAAAGACAAAGTTAGACTCAAAGTGGAAAATGATTCTCCAAGCAAATAACATCCACAGAAGAGCAGGTGTAGCCATACTTACATCTGACAAAAAAGACTTCAAGATAACAGAGGTAGAAAGAGACAAAGATGGACGTTTTACAATGTTTAAGGGGACACTACATCAAGATGTAACTCCTCCTAATATACATGCACCCAACCAGGGAGCACTGAAATATATAAAGCAACTACTAACAGAACTAAAGGGAAAACTGACAAAATCACGATCATAGAACAGGACCTGAAATCTCATCAGGATTGAAACAGAAATCCGAAGAAGTTCAAAGAAACTGCACAGCATGACCTAGACCTGCGGTGACCTCCCTGAGCGCCGGGCCTCCTTGGATGAGAGAACCAGTGCCTCTCCCGGGGCCTCCTGAGGAAGTCACTGCCTCTGTTTCCAGCAAGTGCAGGAGCGAGAACGCAGACCCCACATCTCCATGGAAAGGCTTCACCCCGACATTCCGGAGCTGGGCCGGAGCTGCCCGCACAGCCCTCTGGGGACAGCCGGGTGGGGGACAGAGTGCAGATTCACGGGTCAGTGAAACACAGCTGCCCAGGGTCCAAGAGCAGGCAAACGGGAAAGTTATTTTTCTGTTTCATTTCGCCTCCAAGTTGAATTATTGATTTTAATACTTTATTTTCACATCCGAGTGTTTGAGAGACAGACGTTCCTCAGGTAGTGCCTCCGAAGGAGAAATGAGATTCTGGTAATTAAGGGTTCCACCCGGGGGCTCGGTGGTGGGGATTAAGCTGCTCACTGGAGTGAGCACAGAGACTCTCGGGAGATTAGGACGCGGACTCAATCACTTCTTCCCGTTTCTTAAATTACACTTCAGTTCTCAGGAAGGCTTAAGACTCGGCCCATTGGTTCCAGAAAGAAGTTCATTTAACTACGCCTCCATCATTTCTCTGGTGCCGGAGAAAGCCAGCCCTCACAAGGCCCCGGACTGGGCTGAGTCGAGGGGGATGAGGGATGGGGCTGGTGGGAGGAGGAAACCAGTCCTGGCTCCTTTTCTCACTGGCGCTACTGATCTGGCTGTAAGTGGGTAGGACAGGGCTTCCTGTGTGGTCCTTTTCCACTTCCTCCATTACCAGGGAAAGGCTCCAGATGGTCCCTACAGAAGAACGTCTGCCCCAGGCTGAAAGAACATCGGTGCTTTTGACTCACTCGGTTTCATAGAGCATCTGCCCACTGACCCGCCGCCATCAGAGTCCCTCTGGAACATGTCTAAGTCAGTCCCACACCTGCTCAGAAGACGTGGATTAGCCTGACTCCTGAGTGCATGGGCGTCACAGAGGCACATTCCATTTCTTGTTCAGACCTGAGTCCCAGTAGCCCAGCGGGTCGCAGGCCAGCGGCCAGAGCAAAGCTCTACGGCACCGCTACCCTTTTCATCAGAGCCCCGTGTGCTGGACCACACGGTGAACGCAGGCAGCAAACCCACTTCCCGTGGTGCTGCAAGCACGTCATGAGTCCTTCACGTCTGCACTCAGCTCGACCAGTGTCACAGTGCAGGTGTAAGTGCTCACAGATGTGAGATCCTCTTTACAAACAGAAACTCGGGCAAGATTTTTTTTTCCATTTTCTAAAAGATCTCCCTTAGGGTTTGCTGACCTGCTTCTTGGGGAGTAGCAAGGATGTGGTCTGTGGGACATCCATCTCCACAGTGTGGCTGTGACCAAGACGAGACACCTCACGACCCCTCCCATTCCAGCCTGAGGGTGCCAGGTCTAGGGAGGACCTATGCCGTGTGTCTATCCCCAAAGCCAAGTCAAACAGAAGCAAAAGCAATGCCATCAGCAACAGCACAGATATCAGCAGGGGCACTTGGGCATTTGCAGCTGGGGGAACCGAGCAGGCCCCCTCCCCAGTACGTGTCCATCAGTCCACATATTCTCCACACTCACAAGTCCAACGCCTCCTCTCTTTATAGAGTAAGATGTAGATGGTGCCAGCATTCGCTCCAGATCACACAACTGCAGAGGCAAAGCTCGTGTTCACACTCAGATCTTCTGATTAAGCCACAATTACTCTCTTGCTGCAGCCCCACGACTACCTCATAATCAGACTGTTTGGCTGTCTTACTTTTCATTTACCAAATCTGCATCGTTGATGGACCCCTGTAGACATCACTAGAGTAACTGAAATCCACATTTACCCCAAAGCTCTCATTTTAGCTTTTACGTTGAATATGTGCAACTGCCATTCTTATAAGTCAAAATTTGGCCAATTTCAGATGTTTCAACTTAATGCTAAAATCCCAGTAATTGCGCAGCTGCAACTTTAACTTCAATTTTTTTAAAACCCAAGTGACTAAAGTTATTCATTATCTTTATAATCCTGTCTTCTCCACAGACAGTGAAGGGGGCATGGAACAGGGGCTGGGTGAGTGCCTGCAGTGACGGAGAACTGGCATCACTACGGGACCCTTCTTCCCATGTCTGTCCCCTCCCACCAGCTTATCTCCATCCCAACCACAGGGCCCACACCCAGGGGCTCCAGAATCCTAGTCCTCAAAGAAGTGAAGAAGCCCTGTCCATCTCCCGCCTAGAACAGTGCCTGGCCCTCAATAAATACTTGTTGACTGGGTTAATAAATTAATTCAGCAATGAATTCTTTTGCTTTTGTGGTCCCAAAAGTTTGGAGAGGAAGTTTGGGTTGATTCTTCTCTTTTCCCCCTCTTTTCTTCTTTCATTCAAGGTTAGTTATTAGGAATCACCCCTATATGCACACACCCTGCTGGCCCTTGTACTCCCTAGTTTATCAGATGTGTCCCCCTGCAATGCAGGCAATGCCCCACTGGGGCTGCTCACCCAGAACTGTACATAGTGACACCTGGGCTTGCTTCGCATCATGAGGACTCATGGAAATCGGAACTCATTCTGTGGTGCGAACGTAAACATCTTCACATTCCTCACCCAATGATAATCAAACCACGTCTCACCTTTATTTGTGCCCAGTGCATGGCATAACGCTTGGTCCAAAATAGGCCCTCAGTAAACATTTATGAAGGAATGAATGAACAACTAACACAGCAGGAAATTACAGAGGATTGCTGATTCAAGGACCAAGAACGAGGTCAAAACAGGATGAAGGGTAGACGGCAGTCAAGAGAACATGCTGAGTTCAGATGACAAGGAAAGCAGAAGGGTGGACGTGAACCAGGGACCCAGAGGACCAGAGAAGCTGACATTGGAAACCCCAGGTGGAAGACGCCTCTAAAATCAGACCAGCGGGAACACGCAGTGTGTCTACAGAGGTCAGGAACCACCAAGCATCCTGCATCACCGCAGGGAGCGCAAAAAACACAAAGGATGGTGCCCTGAAAGGGAGCAGATTCCACGTCCCACAGATCCGCCTTCACCACCAGGTCACAATCCAGGATGGTGTCTGGAACGTGGCCGCCCAGAGGCCACGCCACATCCCACACTGTGAATGCACGTGCTTAGGGAGAAAGTGCAAAAGTGTAACTTTACTGAAGTCCCTGTTGTTGGAGTGGCAATCCTGGTGTATTTCACAACTCCTCAAGTGTTAAATCTAAGCCAGAAACGAGCCATAAAAAAAGTACCACTACTAACTGCAGTTCACCCAGAATTGTACATAATTGTGCCACTGAACCCACCATGACCTCCCACGAGAGCCTTACAGATGAGACTTGTCTGCTAAACATACCCTGTGTTCGGCGAGGGCCCTGCCACATGTCCCCTGCCTGTGGTGACCAAACCACACCCTGTACAGAGGCCGGCGGTCCACAAGCGAAAACGAGACTGAGTCACGGAGGATCCATTTGGAATTTGCCTCACAGTGTTTGGGCAGTAGCACCATTTTTTCTTAACCAAGTTCATTGCTCAATACCTTCGAAGTGACAGTCAACATTAATGAATCACCTCTGGGCACAGAGTTCTGAACTTCCTAGAGGTGACCTCAAAAACATCCCAAACCATCATTTCCTCAAGTGCAAATCCCTGCAATCCATTCAAATACCATGAACTTTACTATGAGGAGTATAGTTTAGTCTAAACATCCATTAGTATAAGAACCCATTGTATAGAAGAATCATTGCCTATTTTGTTTTTCCCATAGGAAATCCAAGTCATGGTCTGTGAGAATTTGATCCTTGCCAAAATCAACTTACAAGAAACTACACCTGTTTGTCCTAGAAAATCACTTATATAATTCTTTGCAGCTGAAGAAATAAAAGGCAGAAGAGTATGTTCATTCCGTGGTCTCCATCCATCCTGTTCTTTCAAAAGAGAAGAAAGAAAAGAGGTGATCTGTGGGTAGAGAGTTCCCCAACCTGCTAATCACCCACCAAAGTATATTGTGTGGTCAAACCTCAGTTACCTTGCAATGCAAGCGAGAACAGTCAGCACCGCTAGGCACCTGCCAGGACGGCCGACCCCCAGGACGCGGACAGCACCAAATGCTGGCAAGCATGTGGAGCAACAGGGATGCTCCTTCACTGCTGCCGGGCATGCAAAGCAGTGCAGCCGCTCTGGAAAGCAGTTGGCGTTTTCTTACAAATCTAAACATACTCTCATCATATAATCCAGCAATTTCACTCCTTAGTATTTACGCAAAGGAGTTGAAAACTATGTTTACACAAAAACTGCATATTGATGTTAATAGCAGTTTCATTCATAATTTCCAAAACCTGGAAGCAACCAAGATGTCCTCAGTAAGTAAATGGATAAATAAACTGTGGTCCATCTAGACAAGGGAACATTATTCAGCTAAAAAGAAATGAGCTGGCAAGTCATAAAAGGATATGGAGGAATCTTAAATGCACGTTACTAAGTGAAAGAAGCCAATCAGAAAAGGCTACATACTATGTGATTTCTACTACAAACTCTACGACATTGTGGAAAAGACAAAACTATGAGACAGTAAAAGATCAGTGGTGGTCAGGGGTGAGGTGGGAGATGAACGGGTGGAGCACAGAGGGCTTGGGGGCAGTGAAAATACTCTGGATGGAACTGTAATCGTGGATACATGCCGTTATACGTATTTCCAAACCTAACGCCCACTGTGGACTCCGGGTGACAATGACGTGCCAATGTAGGTTCATTGATTACAACAGATGTGCCGTCTGCTGGGTTGTTGGTAGTGGGAGAGGCTGTACGCGTGGAGGGACCAGGGGGACATGGGAAATCTCCGTACCTGCCTCTCAGTGTGGCTTAAACCTAGAACTTCTGAAAATCAAGTCCATTAATGTCCATTAAAAAATTAGTTACCTGAGAGGGTTATACTAGAGCTGTCTGCGCAGAATTTAGTGACAGGAAATAAACCACAAGGAATTCTGTAATGATTTTTCAGAGTTGCCTGGTAGTCATTCTAGATTCTAATTAGACACCCAGGTATTTAATCAGCCAAAGTAATGAACCTGAGGGAGGGAGGAAGGGAAGGAGGGAAGGAGACATCAAGGAAAAAAAGACCCACCTGTGTCTGTGTGAGGCCAATTTTCTTGATGATTTCATGTTAGACATCGGCATTCTATATTCTAGCGGTCTTTGTTTTCGTAATGTGTATGAGTGCTTCTCTTCACCAACGGTACTACTTCTGACACCCCTCTGTTCAACTCCAAGCCCATTTAGAAAGCTACATCGCCCTCTGTTGGTAGGAGCCAGGCTCACAACCTGTGCTTGGTCACTAAATTTTGTTCCCGTTCTGTGAACATTCAAAAGTTAAGTAGCTCGTGTATTCAATTTTTAATGCAATTAAATAAATAGCTCCATGCTTTTATCTTGTACCTTTAAGCTCAGTGCACAGAGTTTGTAAGGCCGTCGTCCTGGTGAATCGCTAGGCAGTGACATTGTAATAAGACGGGAAGGCAGGAGGAAGCATCTGTGGTCCCGCACTTACCCAGAGGTTCAGGCTTTCCACCAAGTACTGCCTTGTCCGGGGACTGGGGCTTTGGCTATCAGTGGGGCTGACGCCCTGGCCTGGGGATGGAGTGGCCAAGGGACTCGGGAGGAATCATCTCCACGAACCGTGACTTCATGAGCAGAGACACGTGACCGTGAAGAGAAGACTTCACGAGAGCATGTTGCTTTGCCTTACACTCAACCTCTTCACCTGCATTTGCCTCCTCTGACAGTGTCTGCACCAAGGCGGAGAAGCAGGCCTATCACAGGGTTTGCGAATGAGGAAAAAAGGGTAGAATGCTGTCCAAAGCCACCAAGATTGGGCGTGACTCAGCTGATCAATTCAAACCCATTTGGGTTTTGTTTCAAACCCAAATGCCTTCTCAGCAAATATGTATTAAGGCACGAGGAATGTAAAAATGAAGGCAACACAGTTACTGCCTTCAGGGATGCACCTAAAACAGTGTTTTGAATAAGTATTCAGTAAATGTTTATTGAATGAATGAACAAACTACACTGTGCCGTGTAGAAAGCTAATTTTTAAATATCTTAGGAGCTACTGCTGAGGGGAATTAATTTGTGGAAGACGGGGCATCTGTCTGAGCCAAGTCTTCAGGGAGGTGACAGCTGAGTCCTGCCAGGAGGAGAGGAGAGGGAGGGCCCAGGGAGAGGCAGGCCTAAGGCACGGAGTGGCAACGGCAGGTCAGGGAGGGGCGTGGACACAGTTTGACTGAAGAATCTGCCGGTGAGGGGCCAGAGGAGCCCGGCCCGGCAAGGACAGGCAGGGGAGGGACCACCGGCTTGATCGGAAGCAGAGGAAACAAAGATAAAGTGCTCGCGTCCTGTGGTCACACTTAGCACCTTTCAGCCTGTGGGGATGATTCCCTCCCCCCTTTCACAGTCCAACTCTCACCCATCTGTCAGGCTTTTTCTTCATGTCTAGGGGTCTCTTCTTGACTCCCCCCCCATGACCAGGTCCCCCCTGCATGGCCTCCCAGCAGCGGGTGCACTTCCTTCTTAACACTGAGCTCGCTGGCAAACACTTCCCTCCAGCTGCCAGGGCTCTGCTCCCTGAGGAGGGTCCGTACCCATCGTTCATCATGCTATGATATTGACAGGAGAGGCCACACCAAGGTCGGCAGGGAGGGGCGCATGCACGAAGGCCAAGGGTCTAAGACCAGTGTTGTGTTGTCTGTCTATGGTCCTCCTTCTTCCAAGGTCAGGGGAGCTTTGTATCTTAGCTGGCTGCTCTGTGGCAGTTTGGTGAGGTCTCTCCAGGCATCCTCACGTAGACTTTGCACAGACCACAGTGCGTTCTCTGAGGTCACCACGCCATCTCCCACAGACACTGAAAATGTGGCGGACAATAAACCCTACTGTTAGCTGGAGAGAAATGCCAAGCTCTGGCCTGCCGCCAGGATCACTGAGACCTCAGGGACCCCACAGCCTGAAGTCAGACCATCGCAGGTACTCCCCTTGGCAAAAAGAAACACACCTGGTGGTTTCCCACATGCTAGTCACAAAGTCATAGCTTTATCTTATCTTTATAAATAAATCTGTGTTACTACTTATTTAATAGTCCTTGCATCTTGCATCTTGATCTCTCAGAAGAAAGGTCGCTGCCTGCTCTGTTTGCACCTAGCACAGCCCGGAGCACACAGTAGACACTCAAAATGCACTGGTTGAATGCATAAAGGAATGAATAACCCATTTTCTGCAGTGTCAGATGTGAGGGAGAGAAGCCAGCACCCAGAGGAAGCCAGCCCAGGAAGGGTGCCCCAGTCTCCCACCACCAGCGATCTGTGCGCCTTTCCAAATGTAGTGAAAACGCACCAGACACAGCAGAGCACCCTAGCGGTGGAGAGAAAGGTTGTGTTTGTTTGGGTATTAGCTTCCCAGGGCTGCCATAAGGAATTACCACAAAGAGCATGGCCTTAAAATAGCAGAAATTAGCCCTGGCCGGGTGACTCAGTTGGTTGGAGCATCATCCTGTGACCAGAAGGTTGTGGGTTCCATCCCCAGTCAGGGCATATTCGGGAGGCAACCAATCGATATTTCTCTCTCACATCGGTTTCTCTGGTGAGGATTAAAAAAAAAAAAAAAAGAATAGCAGAAAGTCATCCTCTGGCTTCTGGGGAGGCAGACCTGGAATCTAGGTGTCGGGCGTTGGTCCCCTCTGGGTCCTGAGGGGGGTCTGTTCCAGGCCTCCCTCCTGCTTGTGGTGCTGCTGGTCACACTTGTTTTGGCTTGTAGACACCTGGCTCTGATCGCTGCCTCTGCGGTCACACGTGTGACTTGTCCCTTGTGTGCCTGTGTCTGTGTCTGTTAGAGGTCCCAGGGCAGATCCGGGAGAAAGGTGTGGCCACACGGCGGAGGCAGCACACACGAGAGTTGCCTGGGCAGAGCTCTGACCAGTCTGCAGGCTGGGAGCACAGGACTCCCGGGGATGAGACAGGGGCTTGCGGAAGGGGTTATGTGTTGAGGGGAGGTCACTCAGTGTTCTGATGGGGGACGGGGTCTCTGGGTCAGAGAGAGTGTGAAAGGTCCGCAGCAGCATGGAGCCTATCTTATCAATGGGTAGAACTGTTGGTAAGGATCCGTGGGGTACACACACTGGCAACCTCTAAATGGCTAAAAGTCTTCTTGTTTGGGGCTATTTTTAAATTATTGAATATGTAAAAAATTGAGTTTGGCACTGGCAGGCTTCAGAGCTAATGAGTCTCAACCTGCCATGAAAAAACAACCCACCCGGGGCCACAATTCTCAAATGAGGCTACATTCTGAGGTTCCCAAAGGACATAAATGTAGGGGACATAATGCATCCCTGGACAGTTTGTTTAGATGGTAGTTTGTGTGTGGGGGGGAGGGGAGCGGGGGCGGAGAGAGAGACAATCACCAAAGATACAAACAAACAAAAACAGGGGAGAGACTGAAGTCAGAGAAGGCAAACCTTTACAGGGATAGGAAGAGTGTGTTTTTTTTCTGATGAGAAAGGAGGAGGGATCAGGAAGAGGAAGCCCCCGTGGAAAGCTGAGGGGATTGAAACATGCGCGTCAGGAAAGTGCTTCTCAGTGGAGGAGGCGGCGAGGCTGTTGCTCAGAATAAGCAGAGCTGTTGGGTCGGGAATTGGGAGGAAAGGCAACAGCGTGGATCAGGCGTCCTGGGAAATCCCACAGTCGTCCCCTCAGAAGTGAGTCAGAATCAGAAAAACTTGTCTAATGCGATCATTTCATCTTAGAGGTAACAAAACTGAGGCCCAAAGACCCTGGCTGACTTGCAAAGTCAGGCCCGAAGGATGGTGAGCTGATTCTCCATCAACGCTAGGGCCCCGTCCAGGGGAGAGGTCCTGGGTAAGAAAGGAGACACTCATCCCGGAGCCATGACTTCTCCAATTCTGCTTTCAGCTTGAAGCAGAGGTGGCTGGGCTGCCCCCTCTCCGCACGTGATGGTGTGCGAGCAGTTTCACAATTGCTAATTACTAAGACTGGAAGACGCTAGCAGTAGAAAATCCCAGACACACTTGTGATGACTATTTTGACCACCCTCCCACTGGCTCTTTTATCTCTGCCTCCGTCCCTTTTGCCTACCCAACACTCATGACCTCGGCTCTGACCCCTCTGTTCCCCAGGACATGATAAGAAGCCTTCCGTCCCCAGATCTGTCACTCTCTCCATCCTCCTGATTACGGATCTCAACCCAGGGCTAATGGAAAGGCACCAGATATACCAAGGCGTTACGGAAATGTCAATAGCCAACGCTCTTCGAAATCATTTTTTCTGATAATGGTGTGGCAAGAAGGCTAAAATTAGTGAATATCTACTACAAAACAGAACCAGTCACAGGGGTGAGAAACACTCAGTTCAGCCTTTCTGGAGCCTTTACATCATTCCACACCCTGTACTAACTAAGCCTGTTGAGAGAGATCAGATTACAAGGCAGCAAATACCGTATTTTTCAGACTATAAGATGCACCTACGTTTTAGAGGAGGAAAATAGGGGGAAAAATTTTGAAGCAAAAAATGTATTAAAATATTTAATAACATAAATAATAATATTTCACCAATGTAAATGTAAACATCCAGGTAAGCTACATTCAGACTATAAGACGCACCCCCATTTTCCTCCCAAATTGGGGGGATGGAAAGTGTGTCTTATAGTCCAAAAAATATGGTATTTGCTTCCTCCTCACCCCTTCATGGAAGAAACCTCCTGTTGTTAGTCTTGTACATGTGTTTTGCTAAGACCAATGGGATTTAGGGGGTCTGATAAGAAGAGATCTGGAGTTCATCCGGCCAGTTGGACTGGACCGTCACACGCCTGCCATCACCACAATGAGGACGCGTCTCAGGCACCTGCTCACACGGGAGAGTGAGGCCTGTGCACAGAGCAGGTGCAAACCTCACGGAAGCCACACCCGCAGGGCCCAGCCCGGGTCGGTCTTCAGACGCCTGAGTCACTAGGAAGTGCTCATCAATTAAGTCATTGAGTTTGGGCGGTTTGTTACACAGAAAGCACTGACTGATTCGCCACATATAAAGCCACTTTTGCTACTGAAGTCTATGCATTAACAGAGTTTTAAAGAAGCTGTAGTTGTCCCATATTAACTGATACTAGACAAATGCTTTGACAAATACTTCGAAATAACAAATAAAAGAAAACCATTTATTATTATTACTCCATATTTTAGAATTAGATAATTATAAAAGCCAAAAATTCTTTTTTTTTAGATTGTATTTATTTATTTTTAGACAGAGGGGAAGAGAAGGAGAAAGAGAGGGAGGGAAACATCAGTGTGTGGTTGCCTCTCACACTCCCCCTACTAAGGACCTGGCCCACAACCCACATGTGCCGTGACTGGGAATCGAACCAGCGACCATTTGGTTCTCAGGCCGGCGCTCAGTCCACTGAGCCACACCAGCCAGGGCAAAAAAAAAAAATCTTAATGAGCCCCTTCACACACTCTGCCATTTCTTATCTCTAAACAAACCAGGATTTAGAGACAGAACCAATCCCATCAGCACACTCAGCAGACAGAGAAACAAAGGCACAGGCAGCATTCTGGCTGTGCTGCCAGTGAAACTTTTCTCCTGGACACTGAGCCCTGCTGCCCCGAGTCACATCCGAGATCTCTGATATTGTCCCCAATTTTTTCTAATGAAACTGCGGTGCTCTGCCTTTGTGTTACCTGAATGGCTTTGAAAGACCAAAAGGTACACATCGATTTATTTCAACACATTTCTGACTGCTGACCAAATGACATGTAATCCCCACACATTTTGCAGCATACTTGAAGGTCATTTCTCGGTTTTTCGCTCTTCTGACTTCCCGCACTCCCATGTCACCTTCATGCTCGCAGCCCCCATCAATCAGCCGGCCAACATTTACAAATGTCACCGTGTCAAGCTCTGTACTAAACGTGACGGCGTGATCCCAAACGCAAAGGCATGGCGCTGGCCATCTGGGACTCTGGAGTTTAAAGAGCTGAAACAAGGTGAGCACGCAGGATGGAGACAGTCACCGTGTCTTCGCTGGAAGAGAATGTGAGCTTCCCAGCAAGAGCAGCCATTTCCCTCCCTCGGGGACTCTTCACTCTGGCTGCACGTTGGAACCTGCTTTTTATTATGAATGTGTCCTGGCCTCTCCTCCAGGCATTCTGTTATAATTGGCCTAGGTTAGGGCCCCACAAGGGCACGTTTTTAAATCTCCCCAGGAAACTCTAATATGCAGATGGGGTCGAGACACACCACTTGGTGCTTCGGTGCAGACATGGGTCAGAATTGGGTCGGGCTAATGAGGGATGGCTCACGCAGTCGGTCGAGGTGAAACTGGACCCAGTAAAAGATGCAGTTTGACTAGAATCCCATCAAAGGTATTATAATGAGCTCAGCAAAGCTTTGAAATTGGAAGTGAGAAAAAGAAAGGCAGGAACGGTTCATCTAATGCAGGGGTGTCCAACCCACGGCCCGCAGGCCGCATGCGGCCCAGGATGGCTATGAATGCGGCCCAGCATAAAATCATAAATTTACTTAAAACATGATGAGATTTTTTGCGATTTCATGCCTCAATGTATTTAATCTGTGGCCCAAGACAATTCTTCTTCCAGTGTGACCCAGAGATGCCAAAAGGTTGGACAACCCTGAAAGGTCACCAACATAAGACACTGATATAAAAGGAGGAGGCAGCTAGCAGAAGAACTCACAGGAGAAAGTCTCAGTTTCTCCAGCCTGTAACACAGAATGCCAGTCCCACACGCTCATTTCTCCAGAAAGCCAAGGGCCTCGTCGCCTATGTCTGCAAATGATTTGATCCTCCCAGAATCTGCTAGCTGTAGCAAAGGAATAGAAAGGCATTATTACTCATTCTGGTAACAAATAAGAAAAGTGACCAAAGCTGTCACTCTGACCAGCTCCTGTTGCAGTCTGGATTTTTCCTGGGCCCCTGTTCTTACACACCCTGCTGATGACAAATTTCAGCACGCCCACCTCCGTGGGCATCAGAAGTGAAATCTCCCAGGAGAGACAGCACAGGAACACTTGGATCCAATGATACATCAACACACGTAACTGATCACATCAGCAGTGCATCTTCCAGCATAGGAAAGTTACATTTCTCCTCATCTCGAACAATCCATTTTTGCACCATCTGCAGCAGATTTTCAGCGGCTTCCCTCACCTCGCCATCCCACCTGATGGAATTCTCATTTGTATGAGATGCTCTTCCAAGTGCTCTCTAAGATTTGTTTCTTTGTTTGCACTTTCCTTCCCAGACAGCCGCCAGCCCCTCGCGCCCCCAACCCCTCCTAAACCACAGATGCCGTCTTTTGTTTTGCATTTATGTTGCGAGAAAAACATTGCCCTGCTGACACTCCGCGAAGCATCAGTGAGTAAAGTCTGTTATCCAGGCTGCAGAGCCATCTGGACTTCCTACTGAAAAGGTTGGACATGGTTTTAGGCAAGATTTTTATCATATCCAAGAGGGGGGAAAAAAGTCTTGAATCCATTACTGTCTTCCAAGGTTGGTGTCAAATTTTTTTCCCCTTGTCAGTTGCAAAACAAAGCAAAAACAGATGACAAACCAAAGGAGCTAGGATAAAGATATACATCTCCAGGGGATGCTTTGTCGATGGCAGTGGAGTATAAACAAAAAATAAATTGGTTTTGGTTTTATCAGAAACTGGACAGACTTCCATTGGTATAACAATTTGTCTGGCATTTCCAGGCCTTCCAAGGAATGCCTAAAAATGCAGAAGGAAAACCCGAGGTGCTCAGGACAAAGGCAAGATTTGCTTTCCAAAACCTATTACCAGTGTTTAAAATGCACACAAGAAAAAAGGCAGAGGGGAAGGGAACAAAACAGGCTTCATGAAAAGTAAAACTCCTTTGAACTCGGTATCTCTCTCTCTCTCTCTGAATGTGATTTAGACTTTCTAAAAAGGTTCTGCTTTTCAGTCAAAGAATGTTGGTATCTTAGCAACATACTTGCTACCACCCGGCTTTGGGTTTCTTCCTTCTACCAGTTATTTAAGAAAAGCCAGAATGAGTTCTTGGGGACTGTTGGAAGCATCCCCCTTAACAGGGACCCTTATTGGGAGAACAGTCTGCATCGGTGGCCCGGATCTCTGCGCTCAGCTCTTTCTCCCGCGCCCTTGTGTGGCAGGTGCTCTGTAAGCGGTTAACGGCCCGAGACTGCCCTGAACCCCACACCAAGGGCCTCAGTGCCCTCCCTTCTAAAAAGCACAAAACCTATGACAAAACGGTGCATTTTACCCTAGAAGCAGCTATAGGACCCAGCAAGGCTTCTGCAGGACGGGCCTCGAGACCAGTAAGCCACCGTCTATTCCCTGGTACAATATGAAGTGAACAAAACACTAATTATAGAAGGAAAAAAACTGCTGACTTTCTAAGTGTGTAATGATTTGGGAAGAAAATGTCTTCATAGAGAAGGACCAGAGCTTGGCCTCAGACCAAGAGCAGTTTGTCTAATTAAGGGCTTAAATAGGCTTTATAGTAGAGTGATGGTTATTGATCCTGAAAAAGTCATTTATGTAATGTTTTCCTTTAAAAAAAAAACACTTTACTTGGACAAATATTTATCTTGTGTCTACTGTGCTCCTATGCTCTGTGGCTGAAACCAAAGTTTCCCGATCCTCAGCTTCTCTTCACTTAGTTGGAATTCACAGATTCTGGACAGAGTAGAAATCACAGGACAGATCACACACATTCCCATAAAGGCGGACGTGGCCACACTGAACGCTGCGAAGCACAGACAAGCCACACTCTGGGCTCCAGAAGGAAGTGGCAGTCCTGGCAGGAGTTCCCAGAGGACGATGTCCAGGGAAGAGCCAGGCCTGGGAGAGAGCGAGGACACCGCAGGAATAAAACGGCCAGAGCGCAGCCTCGACCTCGACCTGGTGGCCAGGGTAGTTGCACTGAGTGAGGACAGACCTGGTCTGGGGACCTGGACCGTCGGCACTGGGGCTGTCTTGCTGAGATGTCACTGCCAGTAGCACGAAGGTCAGGGAACAGAAAAGATCCTTCACTGGAAGCCTCGTTGGGTTGATGACGAGAATAGAAAGTGTAGAAGGAAGGCATGTCACAGTCAACCGGGAGCAACAGGGGTTTATTTTCTGTTACACATCTGTGCTCCAGCACTCACCCAGTTGCTATGGTAACCCTGTACTGGCTCCCAGCCCCTTGTGAGGCTTTCCAGAATCTTCTCCACCTGGACGCTCCTTTCTCACCACCGGCTCTGTGCCTTAGAAGTGGAATGAACTTAAATTGTGGCTTAGATATTGCAGCTAACTGTCCCTAAGTGAAGGTCTAGGTCTGGGCCAGGAGAGGCGCAGAGCAGGCTAAGAGAAGGGCAAGCCTGGAAGAGGGGAGAAGCATGCTGGAAAAGCTCTGGGCTCAAGGAGCAGCCCCTGACCCTCCCAGTTGCCCAGCGGGGGTTCCATCAGTCAGGTCCCAATGGGAAAAGGCACAGGCTGCAGGCGAGGATCACGAGAGATAAGTGCTAGGTGACTGCATGAAGAGCGAGACAGGCCCTCATGACCACGTGCCAACAGGACACTCTGCAGGGCCTGCATCCTGGTGGCCAAGTGGCAGAGAGCTGGGGAGGGTCACAGACACTGACCGACATCCAGTGTTACCCAGATGGACAGATAGTGACGCAGGGCCCTGCGAGGCACCTCTCCATACTTCCCCAGAGCAGCTAACAAGTCCATCTGTGCTGCTACATTGCCTGGAAGACCTGGTGACACCATTTGTCACAAGGGTGCTTTATTCTCTCTCCAACTCTGAAAGACATTCATCAATGCAAGTGAGGAAGCCAGAGAACATGAACTAGAAATAGAAAAACAACTCCCCTTTGATCACAGATAAAAGGCCTTTGTAGGAATTTTAAACCCAATTCTGTTTCAGAGTCCAGGTGTCTTTGGCCAGAGTTGCCAGTCCTGGCGGCTGCTGTCCCACAGAGCTTTGCTAAGGGAGCGAAAGTACATCTGTTCTCTGTGGCCATATGCCTAGCAGAACAGGGACTCAACCCTGAGGCTGTCTAGAGGCAAAATAATTGTCACAGGAGAAGTCACAGGCATATTATGTGGTCACTTCCTCTGTCACCCACTTCCAGACCAGCTGGACACCTGACTAATGCAGACTCGCACCTGCTTCTGAGTGGTGTTGACCAGATCCAAGTCTTAGAGGAAGTTCATGGAGACAGAAAGAAAATGCCCTCTGCATTTTATTATTCTGCATTTATAGCAAAAGAGGGCTGGACAGAAATGTCAAATTCTAGAGGACTAAGAAGTGCTTTCTGTAGAGTCTGGCAGACTCTGTCACAAGCTGTGTGACTCTGTCCCCTCTCCCTTCTCAGGACACACAAGGATCTACCCCCAATCACTCCTCAGTCTTCTCTTCCCCAAAACAAACACCCCTGCTCCTTGGCCATCATCACTACTCCCCACCCTGTGACCCCTTTCACCTTTAGACTTTCTAACAAAAACCTCTTTATCATTTGCTCCAAAGAGTCTGTCTCATGCTTCCACCAGAACACAATCAATGGAGTCACTTTGATTTCATATTTGTTCTAAACAAATGCAAAATATTATCCAGCTAAAAGAGACTATTTCTACTGCTCCATTTGTGATGCTTATTTTTTCAAATATCTATTCAGTTCCATGATCTGGCAAGCCCCTTGGTAAGTCCAGGGGTCCAGAGATGAATTTGGAGCCTTCCAAAAGCTTTCGTACTGATGGGACCATTGACATGTAAACAAACTAGCAAAATTGATTGCAGGAAAATCCTCAGGGTTTTCAACATATGTAACCATGTCAACTACAATACAAACAGATATTTTGAGTTTTTTCTTTTCAATCTGAGTGGCTTTACTTCTCTTTCTGATATGATTGCTCTACTGGAGCTTCTAGAACTAAATTGAATAGGAGTGGCTAGTGTCAGCATCCACACACGTCAATTGTATCTCCATAAAAGTGTGAAAAAAAGAAAGAAACCCTGGCTGGTGTGGCTCAGTGGATTGAGCGCGGGCCTGTGAACCAAAGGGTTGCCGGTTCAATTCCCAGTCAGGGCACATGCCTGGGTTGCAGGCCAGGTCCCCAGTAGGGGGCGTGTGAGAGGCAACTGCACTGATGTTTCTCTCCCTCCCTTTCTCTCTCCCCTCCTCTCTCTTTAAAATAAATAAATAAAATCTTTACCCAAAAAAAGAAATTATTATTAAAAAAATAAAGAAAAAGGAGTGGACCTCCTTGCCTTGTACTGGATTGTAGAGGACAAGCTTTCTGTTTTTCTCTGATTATGAGTTAACTGTGGGCTTTTCCTGAACGGCCTTTATTGTGTTGACATAACTCTCTTCTGTATCTGTTTTGTTGAGAGTTTTATCACAAATGGATTTTGAGTTTTGTCAAATGATTTTACTGCCTCTGTTGAAACGGTCACGTGGTTTTTATCTTTCATTCTGTCATGTGTTGTATCACATCGACAGAGTCGCGTGTGTCAAATTGTCTTTGCAGCCCAGCAAGAGACCCCACTTGTTCATTGTCACTTCTAATGTGCTATTAAATTCAGTTTGCTAGAATTTTATTGAGAACTTTGCACTTACATTCAGAAGGATTGACCTGTATTTTTCTTTTCTGTGATGTCTCTGGTTTTGGTATCAGAGTGACTCAGGCCTCATTCAATGAGTTTAGAAGTGTTCTCTCATTCTATCTTTTGGAATCGTTTTAAAAGAATTAGTATTAATTCTTTGAACGTTGACTAGAATTCACCAGTGAAGCCATCTTGTACTGAGCTTTTTGGTTGAGAAATTTTGTTAACATTTTTTAAAATTGAGATAATTGAGAGACTTTTGATTAATGATTCAATCTCTTTATTTGTTATTGTTCAATTCAGGCCTTCAATTTCTTCTTAATTCAGTTTTAGTAGGTTGTAAGTTTCTAGGAACTTATTCCTTTTTCACCAGATTATTCAATTTGTTGACATATAGTTGTTCATAATAGTCCCTTATGATCCTTTTCATTTCTAAGGCAACCATTGTAATATCTCCACTTTCATTTATAATTTTCTTTGAGTCTCCTCTGTTTTACTCAGTCTAGCTAACAATTTGTCAATATTATCTTTTCAAAAAAACAACTCTTATTAATTCTTTTTTTTCTACTCTCTATTTGATTTATTTCTGCTCTAATCTTTCCTTCTTTCTGGTAATTTTGGACTTAATTTGTTCTTTTTCTGGTTGTTTGAGGGGTACAGTTAGGTTACATATTTGAGATCTTTTTCAATGTTGGCATTTATTGCTATAAACTTCCCACTTATTGGTAGATTTTCCCTAGTGTGCACCGTGTTGCCAGCATTTTTTGGATGTTGAGTTCTGAGCATGTTTAAGGCAGGCTAGGCTAAGCTATGAGTTTGACAGGTTACGTGTACTAAATGCACTTTCGACTTACAGTGTTTTCAATTTACAGCTGGTTTAACATAACCCTGTCATAAGTCAAGGAGCATCTGCATACTGTGTCTCTATGCACACCGCTTTGTGTCTGACCTATTTAGGATATGTAGCTTCTTGAATCTATTGGTCAATTTCCTTCCCCAGATTTGGGGAACTTTTTGTCATTATATGTGTAAATACGCTTTCTGCCTCTTTTTCCTTCTCTGCTTCTCCTGGACTCTCCCAATGTACATCATTGACAGTGTTCCATAAATATCAGACTATCTTTACTCTTTCTCATTCTTTTTTCTTTTTGTCCTCTTCTGACTGGATAATTTCCAGTGATTTTTCTGAGTTCACAGATTCTTTCTTATGCTTGATTAGGTCTGTTCTTGAAGCTCTCTATTACACTCATTGTATTCTTCAGCTCCAGAATGTCTGCTTGGTTCTGTTTTATGATTTCTATCTCTTTGTTAAGTCCCTCTTTTGTTCATGTCTTGTTTTCCTTTTTTTTTTCCATTATTTTTTTAAAGATTTTATTTATTTATTTTTAGAAAGAGGATAAAGGAGAAAGAAAGAGAGGGAGAGAAACATCAATGTGTGGTTGCCTCTCACATGCCCCCTACTGGGGACCTGGCCTACAACCCAGGCATGTGCCCTGCCTGGGAATTGAACTGGTGACCCTTTGGTTCACAGGCCCATGCTCAATCCACTGAGCCACCCCAGCCAGGACTATTATTGTTGTTCAATTACAGTTGTCCCCATTTCCCCCCCAATACTCTCTTCTACCCTACCCACCCCCACCTCCCACCTTCAATCCTTCCCCCCATTATCTTTGTCCATGAGTCCTTTATACATATTCCTTGATGAACCTTCCCCTTCTTTACCCTGTTATGCCCCTCCCCCCACCCCTCTTGTCACTGTCAATTTGTTCTTTATTTCCATGTCTCTAGTTCTATTTTGCTCACTTGGGAGGTTTATTGATTAGGTTCCACTTATAGGTGACATCATGTAGTATTTGTCTTTCACTGCCTGGCTTACTTCACTTAGCATAATGCTCTCCAGTTCCATCCATGCTGTCATGAAGGGTAGGAGTTCCTTCTTTCTTTCTGCTGTGTAATATTCCATTGCATAAATGTACCATGGTTTTTTTATACACTCATTTATTGATGGGCACATAGGCTGTTTCAAGCATTGGGGTGCAAAGGTTCTTTTGAATTGGTGTTTCAGGATTCTTAGGGTATAATCCCAGCAGTAGAATTGCTGGATCAAAAGGCAGTTCCATTTTTTTGTTTTTTAGGAAATTCCTTATTGTTTTCTACAGTGGCTGTACCAGTCTGCATTCCCATCAACAGTGTACTAGGGTTCCCTTTTCTCCACAACCTCGCCAGCACTTGTTGTTTGTTGCTTTGTTGATGATGGCCATTCTGACCGGTGTGAAGTGGTATCTCATTGTGGTTTTAATTTGCATCTCTGATGGCTACTGATGCTGAGCATCCTTTCAAATGTCTCTGAGCCCTCTTTTTGTCCTCTTTGGAGAAGTGTCTGTTCAGGTCCTTTGCCCATTTTTTAATTGGGTTGTTGGTCTTCCTGGAGTGAAGCCATGTGAGTTCTTTATATATTTTGGAGATCAAACCCTTGTCAGATGTATCATTGGCAAATGTATTTTCCCGTATTGTTTGGTCCCCCTTTCATTTTGCTGATATTTTCTTTAGCTGTGCAGAAAGTTTTTAATTTGATGAGCTCTCATTTGTTTATTCTTTCCTTTAGGTCCCTTGTTCCAAGGGACATATCAGTGAAAATATTGCTGCATGGAATATCTGAGATTTTCCTGCCTGTATTCTCCTCTAGGACTTTTATGGTGCCATGACTTAGATTTAAGTATTTTATCCATCTTGAGTTTATTTTTGTGTATGGTGTAAGTTGGTGGTAGAGTTTCATTTTTTTGCATGTACCTGTCTAGCTCTCCCAACACCATTTGTTGAAGAGGCTATTTTTATTCCATTTTATGCCCCCTTTGTCGAATATTTATTGACCATAGAGACATGGGTTTATTTCTGGGCTCTCTGTTCTGTTCCATTGGTCTATCTGTCTGTTTTTATGCCAGTACCAGACTGTTTTGATTACAGTGGCCTTGCGATATAGCTTGATATCAGGAACTGTGATCCCTCCTACTTTGTTCTTCTTTCTCAAATTTTCTCAGGCTATTTGGGGTCATTTATGGTTCCATATAAATTTTTAAAATGTTTGTTCTATATCTGTGAAGTATGACATTGGCACTTTAATAGGGATTGCATTGAATCTGTAAATTGCTTTGGGTAGTATGGCCATTTTGATGGTGTTAATTCTTCTAGTCCATGAACACAGTATATGCGTCCATGTATTTGTGTCTTCCTTAATTTCTTTTGTCAGTATTGTGTAGTTTTCCGAGTACAGGTCTTTTACCTCCTTGGTTTATTCCTAGGTACTTTATTTTTCTTGTTGCTATAGCAAATGGGATTTTCATTTTCTATCTGTGTTCTCTTGTAGCTCACTGAGCTTCCTTAAAACAATGATTTTGAATGTCAGGAAATTCATGGCTCTAGATTTCTTTGGGGTTTGTTACTAGAAATTTATTGTGTTGCTTTGGTAGTATCATGTTTCTCTGACTTTTTGTGTCCCTTAAAGCCTTGCATTGATATCTGTGCATTTGAAGGAAGAGTCACCTCTTCCAGACTTTAAGGACTGTCTGCAGTGGGGAAAGGCCTTTGTTTGCCGGTGGGTGCCAGGGTGTCAGCTGGGTAGCATGTGCTGTGGTGCCAGATTTGACACAGGTTCCAGGGTGTGTGATAGCACTGGGTCCAGGTCACGTGTGTGTGCAGCCGTGAGAGTGCAGGACATGGGGAGGCAATGTGTTTCTCATTTGTGAAAGTTCAGCTGAAAGAGCAGGCATTTTTGGGCCCTCTCTCTGCTGTTTGTTGAGTACAGGTAAACAGAGCTGGAATGAATTGCTCTGACCTCAGGTCTCTTCATGAGCTTGAGAAAATACTCAGTCATGGCCTGGCCCTGGCTTTAAGTCAGTGCCTCAGATGCATTGTTTGAAATTATTTAGCAATTTTTATGCACTTCATTTCTCCTCTCCAGACCCTATTTTCAGGGTAAAGAAATCAGATTGAGGACCAAAGTCATGAGACAAAGGGGTCTGAGAGTTTATCCTGTATGCCATTCGGAAGTGGGCGTGATGCGGACTTCAATGGCAATGCTGCAAAACATGTATTAGCATCTTTATTATTTAGGCAATAACTTAAAAACTTCCCTTAAATTTAACAAAAGCCAGGCAAGTAAATATTTCAGCCTTCACGGAACAACTGCTATTTCTATTGGGAATTTTTTTCTCTTCATGCACTGAAACGGTTCTTCTTGTTTATGTCTTTTTAAATCCAGATGAACTCAAACAACCATGAATCAAACCCAAACAAAGGACCTCATCTGTTAGCATCCTCATATTAGCACACTAATGAGAATTTAAAGATTCTAATTAAACCCAGATGCAAAATATCTTCCTGAGTACATCAGAAAGCACCAGTTTAAAAACCAGAAATATTACATTTTTCTAATGTTGTTTTAGTTTATTTTCTACATTTTTATTACATTCTGATTCCAAGTTGATTGTTAAAGCAGTAACTACTGCTCACATATGTAACAGATTCGTAGATGTCTTAACAATTTAGGTCATTGTGAATAACGATAAATTTACTCAATCAGTAGGTAGGTAGACAGGTATCTCTGCACATAGCCCTCAACCCTCAACTAGTCAAGGCACTTCTGACACTGTGGACAATAGCCCAGATGTTAAACTAGAATCCACACACCTGGATTTGGATTCTAACCCTACTGCCGACGGGCTGAGTCAGCTGTAACAAGTCAGCTTACCTCTCTCAGCTGTGGTTGCCTCGTCACAAAATGCTCATCCCTCTGGCCCCTGGTTCCCAGGGAGCAGTCCAGGGTCAGCTGCGGTTGATTCATTCCCTTCCCTCCCTCCAGCAGAAAGGGGCCTCCACCTGCACCGCTCATAGTAACCCGACCACTGGAGCCCCTTTGGCCCTCAAGTCATAATCCACTGGAGGTGATCATGGCCCGGACAGCAGCTGGGCTAGTCACAAAATAAATAGCAAAGAGCAGAGGATGTAATCCATTTTTTCAGACATGGGGGGAAAGAAAAAGAAGAAGGTCAGTACCCAATGTTGCTAAGCTCTTGTCACCGACGTAGCATGGCCCATTCACAGAGCTGTGCCCCCTCTTTTCTTTTATTTAAAAAAACTTTATTTTCCCTTTTTCTTTAATGCAATTAATTATGTAGAATTTTAAAATGCCAACAGCACAAGATTTAAAATGCCTTCATATCTCTAAATTTGTATTTTACAAAAGTGACCAGCCCCCAGCCCTGTCTATTAAAATCCACCCCATTGTACGCATTGAAGGACCTTTTTGGCCATAATCAAAGAATTAGCTTGTTCAGCAACTGACCCACAGTTTAGAGCTCAGTCCTAGAGCAGCGAACGTAGACCCTCACGGTCCTGCTCCCGGATTTGCTCGGCCGGTTTCAGCATATTCGGAGGTAGGAGTGAGGACAGTGGTCTTCCTCCCAAGGGCTGAATTTCGTGGGGGCCACACTGCATGGAATGAGGGCTGCATAGACCAAAGAGAAAGAAGGGAGGCCAGCCATGGAGCTGGGGAGAGGAAGCAAGACACCAGGCGCTAGGAGGACTGGCTGACTGGGAGAAGACGAGAAGATGGGCTAATATTTCACCGCACGTGCAGCTCGTGGCTCCTGCAAGAGGTCAGTCCCTCCGGTTTCTGACCCCAGGAGGTGTGGGTAGAGCCACTGGCCTGCCTGTCACGACTGCACTGGTCATCCCAGCTCAGCCGCCCCTGCGCACGCCTGACCTCTCTCCCTCAGCGCTTTTGCAGACAGAGCCCCTCCACCCCCAGCACTCTGTCCTTCGGATCCTCTCCAGGTTTTAGACAATGTGAAAGAAGAAACATTCAATGATACTTGTTAAAGCACAGTAAGGAAGACTTTATTCAAGGGGCGGACAGAGGTGGTAGGTGAAGAAACTCCTACAGTGGAATTTTTAGGGTGAGAGAGACTGGACTCAACTCCAAGTCCAGTGTGGGAAGTGGGAATTTACAGGCAAGGAGGAGGTGGGAGTCGGTGGGTGAAAACTCACTAAGAAGAAATGTCAGGGGTTTGGGAGAGGGGAGTTCTGGCCAAACCAACCTCCCAGGACTCCTGCTTAAGACAAGCCATGTGATCAGCTATCACCTCGAGGTGGTGAGGCTTGAGGAGTTTGATCAGGTATCAAGGGTGGGGGCTGGACTCTTGCTAAAATTGGATGATGCAGAGAAAAACACAAAAAGCCCAAAAGATAGCCTGGCTGAAAACAGCTCAAAGGAGCCTGAGTGGAATTTGGTCAATTAGAGAATCATTGTCACAGTAGGTTTCAAACTTCACTGTGCTTTGTAATCACCTGAGCAGCTTGCAGGGAATGCCAATGCAAGCACTGCCCGAAATGCTGATTCAGGAAATTCAGGAAGGGGCCTGTGGACCCAAGGACGGTCCACTGGTGGCCATGACCAGTTGCCTGCCTCCCCAGGAAGTCTTTCTCCAACCACCAGGCATCATTTGCTCCCTAAACTGTTACAGTTAAGGCAGTCATAAAACCCACATTTGTGTAAGAGGCAGAATTTCACATTTCCTACATGTCAGCTCTACGACTACACTCATGTTCATCAGGTGACAATGTTCTCTGTGGTCAGAGAACATGCCATTCCTGGAGCGACACCACCCTCCTCCACTGCAGCGTCTGTCTCGAGGCCTCCGGGTGGTTTAGCATGTGCCCTGGGGTCTGACCGGAGTTGTGTGTCCTGATGACGAGGTTTACTTCTCCCAGCCTCGGCTTGTTCATCAGAAATCAGTGGTAAGCATCCCTGTCTCCCAGGGAGATGACTCAGACTAAGGAAACCGGAGGCACCGGCACCGAGCACCGAGGAGCAGTTAGCCCTTGAGGGACGCTGGTCGCCATCTATCACGCAGTGTTTTGTGCTTCCTGTTTTCTGTTATGGGTTTTTTCATATAGAGGACCTTGTCTTTTCATCTCTGTATTTCATTAGTGTCTTGCTCAATCAGTTGTGATTGATTCTTTTCCCCAGGGCACGGGGATAGTGGTGGAATGAAGTGGAAATGCTTGAGAAACAGTCTCCACTCTGGCTTCTCCCCTGGCCATTGTGGGCTTGGCGAGCTTTCCCGGTAAAGGCTCTGGCAGCACCTGCCCAGCACTGCACCGACTTTCCTGCAAGGGCTTCCAAAGCTGCCAGCGGGCAGACCCCCAGGGCAAATGCACACGGCGTGCACACTGACATTGCAACCGCCAGGGTGAAGAAGACAAAACGCTCACCCTCAGGCACGATGAGGGTGATGTTCATGTCCACAGTCACGGAACAATGTGGTTGGAGGGTGAAATCAGAAAAGAACAGAGCCCAAAGTCAGAAAACCATGTACAATGGGGATGAGCATGGATGCAAACATCATTTACTTAAAGTTCAAATGCATCATTGCCGAGGATATTGTCTTCCAAATTAGAAAAGTAATAATGAATTTAAAGTTGATAGAAGATCAAGCAAATAGTTTAACCAACAAGCATTTTCTCACCCAAAATTGATGTTTTCATTAACAAGACTATGTGAGGCAGTTAACATGTATGTGATTTCTCTTTAAGATCTCAGATATACCCAGTTTCTGTGCCTGGGGGTATGGATTTAAACTCACAAATGCAGCTTTCTGACTTCCTCACTGTTTGGGTTCTTTTGCACTGGGAGAGTGGCCGCGGGGCTGGAGTCAGCCTCGTGGGCAGGATGGTGGGGGTGCCAAGGAGAGCACTCGGCATTGCAGAAACTGCTGCCTTGCACACCCTGAACACAGCACGCACCTGCCTCACTGTATCAAAGCTTATTTTCTCAACAGCTCACTACTGAAAAAACTTTAATTTTGCTAATGACATAGAGAAGTGGGAAGTATTTCTATGTTGTTTCTAAGAAACTCTGTTTCACAAGTCTGGAGATTACTAATGACAACGGTTAACACTTGAGTACCAGATATTGGGTATGCAGTGCTGGGAACTGTGTTAAGCATCTTATGTCCACTATTTCATTTCAGTTGTAAGGTCTTGTGATGTAAGCATTACTTCTACTTTGGGGATGAGGGAACCGAGGCCTAGATAACACTCATATTACACGCTGTCAAGTATTTGAATCCAGAATTTGAATCTGGATCAGCATGGCTTCAGAGTGCCTGATTTTAAGCCCGCAGCTGAGTAACCCCTCATGATCTTAGCGCCACGTTAGTCACTTTCGCTGTGTAACAAACCACACTGAAATGTAGTTACTTGAAACAACACATCATTCATTTTGCTCATGTGCCTGCCATTTGTGCAAGTTCAGTGAGGCGGCACCCCTCTGCTCCCTGTGGCATTGCATGGGCAGTGTGGCAGCACAGTGGGGGGCCCAGGACGCCTCCCCAGGGGACTGGTCTCCGGCTGCAAGTTGGTGCTGACTATTGGTTGGGTTCCAAAAGGAGCACCCAGCAACAAGCTATAAGTATATGGAGTTTATTACACTCAGAAGTCACCTGCCAACATTCCTTCTTTGTTCTATGGTTGGGACAGTGTCCAAGGAGAAGGCACAGAGCCAACCACTGGATGGAGACATGTGGAAGTCACTGGTGAGATGAGCGATGGAGTGGTTGATGTTGGCACAGTCCTCTGTGGGAAATGCCATCTGCCAAAGTATAGTGCCCTCGAGCCTCCAGGATCCACGGCACCTCCATCTGAAGCCCCCAAGCCAGAGTACAGCCACAGAAAGACCTTGGATGAGCCTCATGCTGCTCCCTGTCAGTCACAGTACGGTCCATGCTCCCAAAACACAGGTCCGGTCAATCCTGCCGATCCCTGGCTCCAGCAGCAGCACTGACATCGCTCTCTGTCACCTAGAGCAAGGCCCTTCCAGTTCTGTCTCCACTTCCTGTTACACGGTCCCTGTGAATGTGACTGCTTATGGGGACGCTGCAGGCTCTCCAGGTTTAAAGAGAACATTTTATCCAGAAACGTTCAGTGGAATGTTGTAGGTCTCTATGCTGAGAATCAGAATGTCTTTTACATCCAAGGAAACTGACGGCTCAGAGACCCTAACTGCCCGTTGGCGGTTGCACAATTGGGAGAAGGTGGTGGCAGAACTACGTAGTTCCGATTCCAAGTCCGGGGCTCCTGCCACCAAGCCACGGCTACAACGAAGAGTTTTCATCTTTCATGCCTTCCTCCAAACCTGTCATTGGCCTCTGCGTAATTAGGAATATAGAATAATTGAAGAGTCTGATCATTTGAATTATGAGGTTGGACACTGATTTTCACTAGACTCAGAATTTGAAGTTAATGAGGTTTTATTGCCATTGCCAGCAAACAGGAGTCAAACCAAGCCCCAGGGACAGACTTCATGGAAACACTAAGGAATATTGAGATGCAAGTTGGGGAAGAGCATCTCCCGTCCCCTGGGATTATTTCTGAGGCCTTGGCTTGCTGATAGCCCTATGACAATTCCAGCAGCATTTTTCCAGCCTTCCCAGTCCTGGGAGGAGAGGCACGAGTGGGCCGTGCTTTGTGGAGTACATGCTCCAACAAACCTGGTACAGACCCTCACTCCAGTGCCACCTGCCGTCCCCTGGCCTTCACTTCAATGCACCACCATGCACTCCCACATGCTAAAGCACAAAGTTTGAAGAAGGGATCACAGAAACTGTGTGGCAATGGTCCTGATTCTGTCTTGCCCCGCCCACATGCAAATCTAACCTTTTTGGTATTCCAGCATTACAAACCCGAAGACAGGATTTCAACAGGAAAATATTTACCGAAGGATTTCTCCTTCATAATCTATCGATTTTAATATCCTTACCACTTTGGCTGAATGTCAATTTTACCCTGAGGACTGCCATTGCAAATTTGAACACATTTTATTTATTTATGGCGTTCAAAATATTAGCGTTGGAAATGAGTAAAGCTTGAGCCATTCGGTGTGGCTGCGTGAAGTTTATTTTTCCTATTTGAATAGTGTTGGTAATTTGCCATGGTAATTGAGGCCAACAGGCAGTGTGTGCGCCACAAGCAGAAGCTAAAGTAGCATTTTGGTTTCGTTTTTCTGTTAAGTACAATAATACACAGCTCATTAAAGACAGGGCCACCGTCCCCACTTAACCTTTGGAACCAGAAGCACCTGATTATCCCCATCATTTCACAGAAGCCAAATCCTCTCTCCTCTGATCAGTTCCGTTCCAAACATCCAGCCAGTGCCAAGCTGTGCATGAGCAGCGTCGGCACTGCGGCCCTCGGGTGGAGGCTCATCCCGGCTCTGTGCAGGCGCCTGGGCATCACTGCAGACTCTGCAAACCCCCAGCCCCAGTCCCTATGCCCTCCTCTGTTCCCACCCTGAGAGGAGCTCTGTGAGGCTTCCAGGAGGAGGAGCCTTCAGTGGGACCCCATTTTCCTGGTGCAAATGCTCGAGGAGGCCAGAACTGATGTGGGAAAGACACAAACCCTTTCCTGATACCCAGGGACCCTTGCAGGGATGTCCAACATTTTGGTGTCTCTGCACCACACTAGAAGAAGAGTTGTCTTCGGCCACACATTAAATACATTGCAGCACATAATCACAAAAAAATCTCACAATGTTTTAAGTAATTTACGATTTTGTGTTGGGCCACATTCGCAGCCATCCTGGGCTGCATGCAGCCCGCAGGCCACAGGTTGAACACCCCTGCTTTAGAGGCATTTTCTAAGTTACCAAATCACCAACAATAATGAGGACAGCTAACTGTCTCTCCTTTTCATATTTAACAAAGAATTTATGTTTCAAGTGACTCAGCGGCTCATTATTCGGGATTGGGCAACTGGGTCCTCAAAGCCTTTCTGTACTGCAAAGCTGGCCTCTCACTTGTCCCCGGGTCTGGCCTCTCCTGTCCACTGCGGGGAGCAGGGGCATCTGGTGGCCCCGACCTGTGGGCAGGGCCCTCCACTCACTTCCTGTGCTGATGTGTCCCTAGTTGCTTGACAGCACGGAGCTTGAGCAGGCAGATGAACTCGTCCTAGAACCAAGCTCCTCTGCTCTCTCCAGTGGCCTTTTCAGTTTAAGTTCTCATGACTGCTCCGCATGAATCCTTTACTCAGGCCATACTGAACCGCTCACAGCCCGACCCAGAAATAGAGTGTTCGACCTCTGAACTTCTTCGGGCCACGACTTCCCAAGACTTTCCTGCTCTTCTAATCCCTGCCAATATAGATTATGAGAAGCCTTCAGGCCCAGGACAAGCCTGTCTCCTCCTCCAGGGAGCCCTCCCTGACTGCTCCCATCCTGAGCCACTGCCCATATGCGACCTCTTCCTCCTGTGTATGTATATACAATTCCACCTCTGGCCATGTGGAGGACACACATCATAGGCTGTCTACCCTGTAATCAAGTCACATGATTGTTAACAAAACAGAGTTATGAGAGCCCCTGCTCTATGTAAGGTGAGCTGCAACAACACAGAAAGCATTTTGAACGCATCTGACAAGTAGTGACCTTGCAATAACATTGGCTATAATTACTTATTACCAGTGGAGCCAATAAAAATATTGACCCTTTGTCCACAATGGGGGGAGCTACAGTATATTGCATATTTATGGCACACGTAGGAGAGAGAAGAACAACTTTTCCAGGTTGCACCAAAAAGGACACAGAGTGTAAGTGTTTTGGGGGTCTGGAAGAAACACACGATCACCATGGAAACCATTACAGGGCCTGGAAGTGGAACTTTGCAGAGAAAGGAGGTTACTTGTCTACCGTCTATGATGTCTGGCAGATAGAGACAGGAAATGCGTATCAGTAGGCACCACAGTCACTGCCGCCAGGCCTGGACCGGGCCCCAAGCAAAAGGCTGTTAGGTGAAGATGTGGCTGCTCACAACCTGCAGTGAGGTGTCTGTGTGCTCACTGTCAGGGGACACGTCTCACACTCATTTAGAAAGCAGCAATACAGTACAGCTTGGCCCACGTGCCCAAAAATTACTCTCTACGTATCCATCTTCGAGACTGGATGAACTGCTCACAGCCCTAGGACGGACTCTAGGGTTTGAGTTTATAAAAATCGTCAGAGGCGCGAGCTGGTTTTGAGCGCTGTCACTGCAGCTACCATGAACCAAGTGCCATCTGGGGACGAAAACCAGGTTATTTCAGGGTGTGATTAGTTGGGTTTGCAGTAACCCAAGTAGAGTGTATATATTAAATCCCAAGTGATTAAAACGTTTAAAAATCCCCAGTGTTAAATCAGTAAGTGTATGTCTCACAACGTGAATTCCATGTCTGGCTTTTAACCCCCAGAGTCATCAACAACCGTATCATTTACATACACAAATCTGCAGTTGCAATCATGTATGGCATTTAATTAAAAACCAATCACTTAGCAGGACGGTGCCAAAGGAGATGCAGGGCTGGGAGGGGCAGGTGCCCAGCAGTTTCACTGAGGAAACAGCAGGACACAGAGCAGAAACCTCGAAGGCTGGGTTTCTCTGAACGTTTCCAAACCCTAAATACTTCCAGTTCCTCAGAGACTCCCTGAGTCCCTGTAACAGATGCTCTGTCATCTGATGGAAGTGATTAGTCATCATGATTTTTCTTCCTCTGACTTTTAAAACAAGAAAAACTAAGGGTGATGGTTCAGTACATAAACCTTCCATAAATTCTCCCTCAAAAAACTGCAAGCAAGACTTTCTGAAGCAGTCCTAGGGAGTAGTACTGGTTAAATATCTAAGAGAGAAATTTATCCCACTAATTAAATATCTCTCTATGTTTTAAAGTAGGAGCAGTTAAAGAGATCATTGCTTTTTGCTTTTTATATTCACCTTTATAAAATGTTAATTGAGAAACATGCTTAACATAAATGTCAAGGACCCCTAAAAAAAATGAATGCAGAGAAGAGACTACGGGAGAGGAGATGTTTAACAAAAGGTCCCTATGGAACAGGCCTTGTTCAGAGGAGAGAGGGCAGCCACCCAGACGCTCAGGGCCCAGCCCACCCCGTGGCCCCGGGCCTGGAGCAGGGCGCCTGGAACGGGGGGCTCTGGAGCGACATCTCTGTGCTCCGTTCAGAGCTGCCTCGTCTCCACCTGTGCAACATCAGCCGGCACAAAGGCAGATCAGCATGTGGTGCCTTATCTGTACTTCCTAGTGTCTATCTCAGTCTACCAACCACAAGCAAACAAAAACTAAATCTTCCTTATGTGAAACCCTGATCATGGCTATTTACATTTACTTTTAACTGGAGACAGAACTGTACAGAGAAGCTGACCCGTGATTTCCAGGGGTCCTTACCCCAGGCCTTCACACAGGGAACTTCCTGCAAGCCTGAAGATCCCTAAACAGCACACAGGTCCGCTGATCACCGGGCTCCTTCTCACCTGTTGGATTAGCTCTAAATCAGCTGGTCACTGGACCTACCATGCCCATCAGGTCATCTGGACCTACCACTGCTGTCGGATTCATTGGGGGTACATGCAGAACATTTGCTGTTCATAATAAAGTACAAGGCTCTGTGCACTCTTTACTTTTCCTTAATTGATTGTCAGGTTTTATTTGCCTCTTTATAATAGATTCCTCTCCTTCTCTAGTACTCAGAGTAAATAATGCTGTTGCTGTCTCCTACAACCTCAGAAAGCAGTGAGGTAACATGAATAACAGCACACAGTTGTCCACGGGTGGGAAACCCAAGGCCCCGGTCCCTCCGTGTAGCGGTCCATCCCTGAGGTCTCCCGCGGGGTCCTCTGCGTGGGCCTCTATTCTTTTTTTAAGGCTCCTTGACATTTATATTCAGGATACTTCTCTGCATCCAGACTGGGTGAGGAAAGAGAGAAGTGAGGGCTTGAGGGGAGAGGAGTAAATACACAGAGAAAGGGGTGCACTTGACCCCTTAGTGCATAGACCTCATCGGAGAGAATGTGTGTCTGGGTGATATCCTGTCTCCTGTGCCTTAGAGGTTGAATGTTTGTGTTCCCCAAAATTTATGTTGACTTTCCGACACCCAGAGTGGCTGTATGTAGAGAGAGGCCTCTAAGGAGGTGATTCAGTTAAGCGAGGTCCTGAGGGTGGGACCCTCAGTGGGGTTACATCCTATCAGAGGAGGCCAGAGATCTGGCTCGCTGGCTCCCCGACTCAGAGTGAAGCCAGCCCTGTGGCACCTCGGCCTGGCCCTTCAGCCCGCAGACTCGTGAGAAATAAATGTCTGTTGTGTAAACCACCACTCTGTGGTGCTTAAATGGTGCCTGAGCAGATGAACAGTGCTAGTGTCAGAAAACAATTACTGAGAATAACTGGTGAAGAGAAAATAATCCATTTTTTCCTGAAACTCTGACCCTTTTACCAGCCATTTGTGTGTTTCTCTGGCCATCCTTGAGAATATCACGGCACCAGAGGCTTCCTCATCAGGACCAGTGGGGTCGCGTTTGCACAGCGCTGGCTCACACTGAGACTGTTTTGCGTCTCTACGTGACGGAGAGTGGTGTCTGGGTTTCCAAATGGAACGTGGGTTTTCTGTGTTTTCTATTATTATTGACTTGGAACATCCTGTTCTGAGGGCCCTGCAGGGCAGGCAGACCAGAATGAGAAGCAGTCTCCCATAGTGGCAGTCTCGTCACTTCTGGAACACTCGAAAATCTCATTTTAAGCAGAAGGAAAAGGACACTTGGACGCATGTTGAGAGCAGCTCCTTGCACGCATGGAGCACCGGGGAGCAGACACCCCGCACCGTGAGAGGTGACTGGAGACACAGAGGACGCAAACTCTGCCCCTGAGGCACTTAAATCTTGGGGAGGCGAGGTGAACGCACAGGAAGCTGCTAGAATCTGACTCTAGAGGGCAGCCTCCAGGATGTGGTGGCCGCCCTGCTGGGGGAGGTAGTGCTGTTATTTGGGTCCCTATATTCACACTAACGGGACAGTGGCTGAATGACCCCAGTCAGCCGTGTGTCACGAATCTCGCCAGAGAGGAGACTCCACTCACCCTGTGACCTGAGAAATGCGTGTCTTCCCTTCAAGGCCATCTCAGATCTTACCATCTATGAGGCCTTTCTGGACCCCTGGACTGGATGGTGCCCTTGGCCCTGGCCCAGGCAGGGACCCTCTTTCCCATGACACGGCCACAGGGGTCATGTGCTGGGTCTCGCCACCAGTCCTTTGAGAGCAGTGCTCAGAGGTCCTCCAAATGCAGATGCTCCTGAGGCCACCTGGCTGTCATATCCTGGGCAGCCTGGCCACTCCAGCCCCACTCCCAGCTGGTCCCTCAGTCAGAGGCCCGTGTCTTGGGGCTCTCCTATCCTCACCCCCCTCACTGGCCTCCCAACCTGAGGAATGATTTTACTATTCTGTCAGGGGCCCATCTTCACAATGGGAAAAATAAGGTCCACGCCTCATGGTGGGGGCTCCAAGGGCACCGGGAGCCCTGCACTCAGTGTGCATACCTGGTACACATTCAATCGATGGCGACGGTTATGACCCTTGACGCCATGTCCAATGACTGTATCCTAAGAAGAGACAGCAGAGTAGAACCACACAGAGGAGAAGCCACATGGAGATGAAGGCAGAGACGGGAGAAATGCACATACAAGTCAAGGGATGCGTGGAGCCCCAAAGACCGGAAGAGGCCGGAGGGACCCTCCCCTTGAGCTCTGGAGGGAGCGACACCTTGACTATGGACTTGTAGCCTCTAAGCTCTCTGAGAACAAGCTCCTGTTGCTCTAAGCTGCCCAGTTTATGGTCATTTGTCCCAGCAGCCCCAGGACTCTCACACTCAGGGACATGTGCACACCCTCTACAGACCTTACTTTCCGGAGCACAAAAGGATGGGACAGCCCCCAGGATTTATCTCTAAAACTGTAACTTTGTGACTCTGTGACTCCCGCCCCAAAGTGAGGCATCTCTCCAAGCCACCTGGGTTCCTTCGGAACCAAGACAGGAACAACCCCCAAGACACACATCGCACACACGGCAGTCCCCACACAGCCAGTGCCACCTCTCCAGCCCGCCAGGCCTGAACCGTCAAGTCCAAGAGGTGATACGGCATCACACTTCTCAGGGGAGCCCAATCTGCAGGGCGCCTGCCACCCACGGGTTTCCGGAACCGCTGCAGCAGCACACGGAAAGGCCCCAAACTCCACAGGCACTGGGAAGAGGGGCACTGGCCCAGCTCCCCTGCTCTCTGTCTGAGAAGCAGGAGTGGGAGAGCCTCGTGCTGCTTCTGTGGCAGCTTTCCGGTTTCTAGGAGGCAGGCCCGTTTTCACATGAACATGGGTTTTTTAAACTATTTACCCCCTGTAACTTTACTTACCTGAGACCCGTTCTTATCTATAGTACACTATCCAAACATACCTGGTGGGACCATGAAAACCCATTCCACCAGAAAATGACCTGTTTGCCCACTTTCTGAATGATTGAATATTGTGATTGGCTGCATGAAGATTCAGTCAATGCCTGCAGCAACCAGGAAATAATAGTGGTGACGGTGACGGTAACAGTATCGGTGGCAGGAGAATAGCCGGCATTGTCTTTGAGCACCCTCGACCAGAGGCACCATGCTAAGCACTTAAGATGCATCAGCGCATTTAAGATTCACAAAAGCACCGTTAGATGGAAATTAGGAGGGTTACCTTACAAATCAGGAAACCAGGCCCAAGCTGACTCTACCAGGTTTCTCTGAGTTCAAGGCCTTTGAAGGTCACTACCAACCAGCCGCCTCTCACGGAAAGTAGCAACGGCCCATATGCTGAAGTGCAACTTGTGAGTCACAGACCAGGAGGAACAGAGGAAGGGAGATGATAAAGCCACGTGCTCTGGGCACCACCAGCCATGTTATTTCACGTGTGCTACTTTAACAGACATAGGAGGTCACTTTGGGCTAACTTCACAATCAGGGTTATATGAAGTCGGGGTGTGTCTGTCTCTATGTGGGCAGGCATGCAGATCTTGTGTATTGTGGGTGCACTGTCTGAATGTATGTGTGCAGGTATGTATTGTGCTATGTGTGTGTGTGTGTACACATCTGTGCATGCATGCATCAGTGAATTAACTCCATGTGCATGTGTCCTTGTGTGTGCACAGGTGTGTGTACATGTGTGTGTGTGTGCAGAAACATGAAGGGAGGAGGTTGTGAATGAGCTGTAGGGAGCAGTTCAGCCAAGAAAGTCCCCGAGATGAGTGGGGTATTTAGAAACTAGATCTGCAAAATCTAGCAGAAAGCGAGAACCAATTGTCCCACGTATGCAGTCCCCCAGGCTCCCCTCAGGACACAGCTGAGCTTGTTCCTCTGAGAGACACGGAGAGGGAGAATGTGGACGCAGAAGTGTTTCCCTGCAGAGGTTCTGCTCGGACACAGACAGGCTCCTACCTAGGGGCCAAGCTGGGGGTTAATTTCTCAGAATCAGGGCCTACAGTCAATCCAGTACAAAATTTGACGCTTTCCCAACACCAGGGGTTCATGGGACAGTGCCTGCGGTGGTGAAGCACTGTGTGACAGCATGATCCCTGGACTCTGCCCATGGGGACATGGCTTTGAGAGGGAGAGGAGGACATGAGCTTGAACCGTTCAGCATCAAAGCAGCCTGGTGCTTGTATCTTGCAGGAATTTGCTGACTCTGTGTCCCAGATGGTCACGCAGAAGTTCCGCGAGCTGACGGTGGGCCTGACGTCCATGCACGCCCGCCACAGAGCGCTGGCAGGGATCGTCATGACCAGAGGTAACGTTTCGCGTCTTTGCTGTGGGGTTCTCATCTCAAGGAGAGGAAGCTAGCATTTGCCTGATCTTAGGAAACAGGATTTTCCTTGATGTGAAAAGGAAAATAAAACCAGACACAGAGAGATCAGGGACAGATGTGTGACCATGAAACCATAGTGCCAGCAGTTGTATAATTACACCTCCTAAAAGCCGTCTCTGCACAGGCTTCTCTCAACTTCCATGAAAGGTAAACTAAGGACCTGGCTGGTCCCTCATTAGGTATTTTCCCCACACCTTGTCACCGGGAAGAGTGGGCAATGCTAGAGGAACCTGTGAAAGATGAAATGCAAGGTCAGGTAAGGCCACCTGATAAGTCACTCCAGGCTGGTGGACAAGGCTTCATTCTCTCCCCTCTCCTCCTTTCCCTCCCCGAACACGCTTCCTCTGTGCACAGAAGTGCAGCCTTGTTCAGAGAATCCAATTCACCTGAGAATTATGAGCCCCTCCCACTGGGGTTCAGACCCCCAGAACCCCACAGGAGACTGAATGCATCCCTTCCTGCCGGGACCCACAATGCTCACAGATGGACATCCATCCTCAGGCACAAATGATGGAACCAAAGGAAGCCAATTAAAACCAAAGGTCAAGGTCGTGGCCACTTCTAGAAGCCAACATGGGAAAAAATGATGGCCGAATTTAAGCAACCAGTACTATAGAGAACATTACTGACCTATTCATAACAACTAACCAACTGGTTATTTGAATTTAACTGTTTTTATTCCCAAAGTTTGGCATGACTTGGTAATAACATGCTACAGAATTATTGTAAGAATAACTGACTTGGAGTATTTGAGTTTCACACATACACTCTGCATGTGTAGGAGGAGGCTAAGACTCAGAAAGAACCATCTACCTGATGTCCAAATATATTTGTGGTAAAAGTTGATTTAAAACCAGGTGACTGGCATATTTTCCCATCGTTCTTGACCCCAGGCCTCTCCCAGTGCTATCACATGCAAGGACACTGGAATAGGCAGACAGCACTCAGGACACTGTCTGCCTTTCAGCCAGAGGATATGTCACTTAAACTTTCCATTTTTGGCATCTTTAAAAAAAGAAGTAAAAACATCTCCTCCCAGTGTAATTTGGTGAGTAGGATAAAGTATATACACTGCTTGAAAGGAAAATCACCTTACAAGGATCATGTTCTCAGTCAAAGGTGATTCCATTTAGTTGACGACACCCTTGTATTTGGTGGCATGCATCCACCTGAGCCATGACACTCGCCCTGCTCTCACACATTTGGTGGCATCTGCCCCTTTGTGCAGCCCATGACAGAGTCCTCTCTGCCAAACCACACTGCCAATGTGGCCCTTCCCCTGCCCAGCACCCAGCAGACATTAATAGGACGCACTTGCCCATGGGGCACCATTCTGCATGCATCAGGGTGCCCAGAAAAGACACAGCCCACCTCAGGATGTAACCACCCTGGAAACAGTGAGAGGCGGTACAGGCAAAAAGCAACTGCCTAGATTTTAGTCCCAGCTCCACTGACAACTAGCGATGTGACCTCAGACCAATCAGCCTCTCTGGGACCAGGGACCACAGCAGTGCCTACAAGGAGGGCCACTTGAAGGTTAAATGTGTTCGTGCGTACAAGCACTTAGAAAGATGCCTAGTCCGTAATAAGCGCCACACGAGTGCTATTATTATTAGGCATACTCTTCTGTTTGTAAGTGGCTTACTGAGTGCCCACCAGCACTGGAGCCTATCCCAGGTTCTGGGAAAACTACCGAGAACAAGACAGACGAAGAGCCTGCCTGCATGAGTTTTCCATTCTAGTAGGGAATGGGTCGTAAAGAAATCTTTAAATCCAATGCAAAAAGTGTGTAAGAGCCCTGGCCAATGTGGCTCAGTTGGTTGGAGCGTTCGGTTGTGGGTTCGAATCCTGGTCAGAACACCTAAGTTGCCCAACACCTAGGCTGCGGGTTCAATCCTCGATCCCCGTCCCGGGTCTGAGCATGTACAATTCCAGGTCTGGATGTGTACAAGAGGCAACCAACGGATGCTTCTCTCTCTCCCTTCCACTCTCCCATCCTCTCCCTCTAAAAGCAATGAAAAATGTCCTTGGATGAGGATTTTAAAAAAATTAAGTGTGAAAGAGTTATATGCACAGGGTTATAGGATCATAGAAACAAAATCTGGGCAAATTTTAAAATTTGGAGTGTCATAGATTTTTCTGCCACAGATTCCAGGATAACGTAGTTTCAAATGCTATTGGTCTGACCCCTGAATGTGAATGAAGGAAGGAGGAAAGGAGGAAGGGAAAGACACCAAACGGTGTTTCCTCTTTACTGTGCAAAATACTTCTAACCCACAAAACACATGTCAGTATTGTGGGAATTTTTTCCACACGCGTGTAAACACGCAGTCCTGAGAATTTACGCGTAAAGAGCACGGCTCCGCGTAAAGAATTATTCCCGTATGGACAAGCATGGATCATGTCAGTGGAAAAAGAATCCTCTAATGGGAATTTGGCAAAAATGTATCTTAAGAAATTCTGTGACTTGCTGAGTCTCTCTTCCTCCCAAAGCCAAGAAGCTTAAGTTAATGAATCACTGCCTCAATGTTCTATGGTCCTACAAGTTAACAGCCCTAGTTAGCTTATCCTCAATTTACTTGTCTCCTGTTTAATGTATACCCTGGTCCTGTCTGCCACCAGACCTGAATTTACATCCTAATGCTCTGTTACTGAGTAAACCTACCCCTTATCTATTCCCTTCCCATATATCCTCATGACCCAACTGAAAACCACGGTTCTGCATAAGCCCATGAATAATCAATCCAATGTAAATGTGTCCTAAATCTTCTAATAAAAAGCCCAGCTGAGCTACACCCGGGGCCCTTTTCCTGAGATAAAGGAAATGGTCCCGTGGCTCTGGACTCTTTTCTCCCCGCGTGTCTCGGTGTGAGATTCTTTTATGCATAGGGTTACGGTCACCCACGGATTTTGCTGGACAAAATCCCCACGACAAGTATTATTTAGTGAGTAGCTTTTCAATATTTCTCAGCTTTGGAGCTGTGATTATCCAGTATCTTTCCATTTTTTTAAGAAACTCAAAGACTTCCCTTGAAAACAGGAATGTTTTACAAATAGTTGTGGGAAAATGGTACTTAAAAGTGCCAGTGAACACACGGCTTTGTGTGCAAGCCACTTATCTATGTGAACTAAATTTATTACATGAAAGTGAGGTTTTCTAAGGTGAAGATTCACTAATTAGTAACTTATGAATATTGAAGAATAAATTGCTGAAATTTACTTTCCTGTTATAGATAGAAGATTTAATACACATGTCGATTAATAGAAACATTTTGAAATAGTTATTTACTTAAAGTTGATGCGCCATTTATTCTTACCTCTAATTCAGTTACTCAAGCAAACTCCTAAGAAACTCCGAGATGGGGTGATATGTCTTATTCTAGTTGCTGTACATACAACTACCTTACAAAATTAGGGTTTTTTTATGAAATTATACAGTTGCCCCCTGCATTCTTTGAGGAGATGCCCATTCACCCACATCAATCAGTTCATGTGAAGTCCTCTCCGTATATGAGCCTCAGGCCATTTTGTAGCCATTACAAAAAACATGATAGCAAAAAGCACACAGAGGAAGTTATTACTTCTATCAAAATAATGCGGTCATAGGGTAAAAACTCAGAAGCAAACCTGTGAATGAAAAACAATATTCTCCCCCACCCCTCACTAGAGACAGACACCCGTAGTCACGTTTAATTTTTGTTCTCATGACTATAAATAGTATATTAGTTCTATATTTCTGGATTTTCAATTCTAGATACTATCTACTGACTCGCACTGTTAAAATTTGGTGCTGTTTTACTTTTTATTATTTTTTTGTAATATTTGTAATTTTATATGAATTCTTAAACTTTATTTCTTACACCTTCCAGTTCAGATGATCCAGCCTCACTTCCTGTTCATAAATTACATGTGACCCATTTACCTTCCCTGATTGGCCTGACCTGCTTACCTTTTGTATTTTTTTCTCAGTTTCCTTGATAAATTTCTTCCTTCATACATGTTTTTGTGGAATTTTCAACATCCTGAATAAATCATCTGCCTTTTACCTTTCTTTTCTTATTTTTAGTGTACCTTTCACTCTGTGTTCTTGGAAACTTCTTAAATTTATCTGACAACTCAACTGCCCTTTTTCCCCTAATTTTTACAATCTGTATTACTCAAGACATCTCTCTTGTCCTCAGGTTCCTCGTTTTCCAAGGGACACTCTTCTTGGTTTATAGATGTGATGCCTCCTCAAATTTCTCCAAGGCGGCTCGTTGGCAAATTCCTAAGCTGCCCTCTGCTCCCTGGTCGCTGTGCTTCCTCTGTGCTCAGGCCCTCTTTCTCCACGTCCAGTCTTCCTCTTTCGTCCTGCATGCGATTTTTGTCTGAATAGTCTCACTCATGAATAAAATATTAGGCTGATTGTCTAATAGCACCAGGCATGGACTTCCAGTTGTGCAAAAAGTGTCCAGTTGTGGTCACTTTTTCCAACAAGCTGTCACCCCAACAGGAAGGCCGCTGGCCCCTCTCCCTGTCACTAGCAGCCACGTCCTTGCAATGGTGGGCAGAAGTTGACCACTGGTGAGGGACCTCCCATCGCCAAAAGGAGGACAGTTTTGCCAGGGATGTAAACCTCCTCACAGACCCCTAACTTTCTCAGGCAGTCCCCTGGTTCCTTCAGCATAAGACTCGCCTTTGTTCATCCTAAGAGGTCACTTCCAGTCAGGGATCCTCTCCACAGAGAGCACTTGCACTTGACAATACAGTTAAACGTCTCTTTTCAGCACACAAGGACAACTTGTGAAATTCCAACTTCACAGAAGCCTCACGGAGGAGAATAGGAGGAGAGTACCCCTCAATACTCCAGAACCTCTATCTTTCCACTTTCCCCCTTCCCAAATGACTGGTAATTACTTTGGCTATAAAATTAGAAGCGGGGCCCTTTTATTTATGCCCAGTGGGGATTGGGAAGGTAAGGGGGAAAAAGGAACTAGACAGGAAGCCCTGAACAGAAACTCACACTGGGATGAGAGATGGTAAATGACCGTGTGGATGTCAAGGAACTGATCTGAGTAACTCCTAAGTGGCAACGGGAACATGCGAAGGTGGTGACAAGTCTCCACAGATGTGCCCGGATCCATGGGGGCTGCTCCCCGACCAAGTACGAATGGGATGCACAACTGATTTTAAGTCTGTTTAAACCACAAGACACAGGATAGACTTTACTACTGACCCTGCATTACATGAATGCTGACTTGTGTACACAAAACTTCCCTCCTTCCGATCAGTCCCTGACGGACATTTGGCCCGCGCCACCCCCCTGCTGCTCACTTAGAGAGAAACAGGAGTTTAGCCCAGAGTAACTCACAAGGGGCTGGTCGATGCCACCGAAACTAAACCTGCTAAAGAGAGGGCTAAATCCTCACAAAATGCTTTAATTTACTCTTTCTCAATAAGGAGGAGCATCTAAAGAAATGCACCAAAAAAGGGAAGACAACAATATTTATCTGCATTCTTTTGAGATCAGGTACCCCTATCAAAGCTATTCAAATATTTTTGCATGTCTTTGATCATTAAGTCATAAACCATCATTTAAATGCCCAAAGTGTTTTATGGAGGGGGAAAATAACCTCAACACTGTCTTTCATTAAGAAAAGAAGGAAGGAAGAAGGAACGGAGGGAGGGAGGGAAGGGAGGGGAGGAGGAGGGAGCTCAGGACAAATCTTGCATGTTACCTGTTATAGGAGGAGTTAATTACCTTTGGCCCCCATGCATAACTGCAGGTGTGACAAATATATTCTGTAGGACTTGAGCTAAGAATCAGATGTGGAGCTGGGTACAGTTGTAGCCTTTGAAGTCCTCTGGGTTTCCAAGCACCTGCATAGGGAGGGCCATGGTTTGTGCTCCTCTCTTACCCAGTTGACCTGTATTTAAATTTTGATAGTTGATCCACCTGCAGAAGCTGGCCCTGCTCTGTGGTAAATACTGGAGAAGCAAGTGGTGTTACTCTCTGACCCCCCAAATTGGGCCGTGGGGAATCACACCAAGGAAATCCAGGGTCTCAAGGTCTCCCCCAGTGCCTTTGCACAAACACAGCAGCTTCCTTCTCACCTGTGGCCACTCAGGGCACATCTTCCTCACACACCCCTACATCTATACCCTGTCACATTCCTCACACACTCTTTTGTCTACACCTGGTCTCCTTCCGCTGTGTTGGGCTTTGGAAGTCCTCCAGGAAGGAGGGCTCTCGAGACATGCCAGAAGGAGACTGTGGAAGGGGACTGTCACCTGTGCTGACAACTGGGGAAGGGAGGCAGGTAGGGCCATGCTGCCCAGGTCAGGACCCCTGGGAGTGAAGGTGAGAAAGGAAGGAAGTGGTAGCTCCCACAGGAGGCAAGGAATCAGCTCTGGAGTCATTCCTGGAGAGGGTCCAGTAAAAGAACAAGACAGGCCTGGCTGGTATAGCTCAGTGGATTGAGCACAGGCTGTGAACCAAAGGGTCGCCGGTTCGATTTCCAGTCAGGGCACATGCCTGGGTTGCGGGCCAGGTCCCCAGTGGGGGCCACGTGAGAGGCAACCACACATTGATGTTTCTCTCCCTCTCTTTCTTCCTTCCCCTCTGTCTAAAAATAAATAAAATCTTTAAAAAATAAATAAATAAAATAAAAGAACAAGACAGCAGTCAGATGAGTCAGGAGACAGAAAGGATGAAGTGTGGGGGGCAGGGGCTGGTAAACATCATCAGCACCTGCCTGTACTGTCGGCCATTAACCAAAGAGTGTTTTAAGTCACCAGCCACTTGTGCCCAGAGTAAGTCTCAGAGAGAAAAGAACAGAACAAACTAGGAGGTCAACAGAGAGCTGCCTGTCAGAGAGACAGAATCCAGGGGCTGATGAGATTCCCCCTTTGAACTCCTTCAAATATGTCCCATATCCTCCTTCTTACAAACGGAGAACATCAAGAACATCAAGTGATCACTCATGGAGAGGAAAGCTCTTCACTTAAAATATTTAGCCCATGAATTATGCATGAGTTCTGCTTCACACTCTCATTATTTCTGGGTTCAACTCCAGCCAGGCATCCTATCAGTCACCCTGCTTATCACTCACATCAGCTGCTGCATGCGTGTCCCTTTGATCTAAAAGAATGAGTTCCTAATGGGGCGAAGTGCACACTCCACCCGTCCAAACGGGAAGATAAAGAGTTGCCAATCCACTAATTGCAGAGTTCCTGTCCTCCTTTCGTGGGAGTAGCATGCTAAATGTAACATCGCCATGTCTGTATCCAGTGAAACCCCCACAATGCTGCTGTTTGAGGACACGACTAATAACCTCCTTGTAGACTAACCTGGCCACCTCGCTTCTTCTCATGTGTACCGTGTACTACCGGAAGTTTGCACACTCTGAAGTTTATCAGTCATGAGACTCACCTGACTGCAGGGCACAGACAGTAAGTAGATCGGCGGTGTCTTAAACAAATTCCCGTCTGATTAGTCTCACATAACCAGTGGGCTGGACACCAGGGGCTGCTGGCTCAGGTCTGGCCCCTTGTGGTTTCAGCATCTGCAATTCTCCTGGCTTTCCCTCATCCTTCCCCAAAGTGCCGCTGTCCTGCTATCGACCCCTTTTAGGGAGGGAAGCGGAGGAGGCGTCCTGCACTCCTGATCAGAACTTTGCTGAACCAGGTGAGGGAGGAGGGCTGACCAGTGCTCAGGAAACCAGCTGAGAGTGACTCCTGTCTCACTGCAGCCCCAACTCCCCCAGTCACTGACTTAATTCTGAGCAATCACTGAAGAGAAGAGAAAGATCCGTGGGGGCAGGAAATAGGACTGCAGCGAGTCTGCCCAATCCCTAACCCCCAAAACTTAGATTTGGAAATGTTGAGTTAATTTATCAGGAAAGTGCATCAGGTGCATCGTGATCACCTAGACAAAGGCAACCCAGTGGCCGAAACGCCGTTCTCAACGTGCCCGTGTTGTCTCACATAGACCCACGTTCCCAGCCCGCACCTCGCCTGCCCCTCACAGGGGCCTTAGCACGTGCAGCCACCATATCATGGGGCGGACCGCCCAGAGACCCCAGAACAGCCATCAGCCCCTCACAGAGCCTTCAGCTTCTGCTAAGTTTTCCTCCCCGTGCTAACCTCTCCCCTTGCCTGCAGCCCAGTGAGTCTGGGAGAGCTCGGCTCTGTGGGGGGGACCCGTCCACCTGTCAGCCCTCACACGGGTCAGGATGCATGAGCAACTGTGTGTTAGTGTCGGTCCCAGCACCGCCTCTGCGTCTCCGCGGTGCCCCCGAGCTGTGCGGTCCTGTGGGTGAGCAGCGTGTCCTGGCCATACCTGCCACAGCAGACTCACCTGCGTCCACTATCCCTCACTCCTCATCAGGCTACGTGGGGATCTCCATCTAGAAAATAAGCCAAGTCATTTGGAAGAGAAGAGAGGGAGTGGTGCTAGAACCATTCATTTTTCGTGGTGCCCAGTCCAAGCACTCCATCCTACCTGGGCCCCGATCCGGCCCCAGAGCAGGGGGCCACTCTGAGTCCTCACCAGGGTGCTGACACGGATGAACAGGCTGGTGACCCCAGGGGAGAGGGACCAGGCCCCAGGGGCAGTTCTTCTGAAGGAAATTAATGAGCATGTGATTCCGTACTTGCTCTACCCACCCAGGACCCCTTAGAAACCCAGGCTTGGATCATGGCTCACCACAAAATCCACCAGCGTCAGCACTTAGGACTCACTGACAAAAAAGGCCTACTGTCCTTTTAAACAGAAGCAGCAAACAGCCCTCAGTCCCCCAGGGCACAAGTTTCTCTGCAGGCACCCCTGAATCTGGTGAACTCCACATTGGGCAGTTACATGTGTAAACCTTCAATGTCTAAGAAATTGCTTCAGATGCTTAACCAAATCTTCCACTTCAGGTTAAGATTACCTGTCTCCAAATTGTGTCTCTGTGACATTGAACAGTCAGTTGAAAGAGTGAAATTCTACACCTGCCTTTTCACATAGCCATGGCCCCAGAGTCACCTGGTCCTAAGAGTCACCTGGAAACCTTGCTCCCAGACTGATCTTCAGGAGCCTCCCAAAGAGATTTTCATTAGAGAACCTTGGGGCTTCACGTGCGTGGGGGCCAGTGTCCCATCTCTGTTTCTAAAAGTGTTTAAGAGATTCTCCTACCAGGTGAATTTAGGGGGAAAATGGCCAACAACTAGCTTCATGCCTTTATGCATGATCTCAGTTCCAGTGAAGGCAGACCTGGAAGGACAGGCTTCCGTCACTTTGCAGGGTGGAGGTGCTGAGAGGGAAGGCAGATGGCCAGGTACCACACGCTGTGGCCCCAGCATCACATCACAGGCGCTGGCCACGCTCCACACACATGCAAACACCTATCTAAGCGGGCATCTGAGATTATCTCAGAGCCCAGGGCAAGGGCCACACTGCGCTTAGCCAAACACAGCTCATTCACTGACACCATGTCCCTCAGACAAGCTGGCCCCTCCAGGGTCTTTCAACACCACCTTTGGTCCCCAAGTGCTTTCAAGACACGCCTTGACTTCTCCAGGCACCCCATCCTCTCAGGAGGCGTCCACCAATGTATCCCAGCCTGCATCACACTGAGGTACTTCTCTCTAGTGTGTCCGCCTGCTTCCCTGGCTGTCAGTCAAAGTGACAAAAGTTTTGGACGTTGGGATTTTAGTTTTGCATCCCTGCCCCCTCCAATAAGTTAGGTGTTCTGTGCCCATTGAGAGAATGACATTGATAAATGGCCCTTGAGATCATGAGGTGGGAGCTATCAGTGAGAGTCCTCACTGATTTTTGGTTTGGCCTATAACTCAGTGTCTCAGTCAGATTTATTTTTAAGAAACTTTTGAACATGCTGTTTATCAGCTATTCCTAACAAGCCCCCTTGCTCTCCTATGACCAATGTGAGCTTTAGAGTCAATATAAATAATAAAAGAACATGTGGTCTTTAACATCGTTCCAGCAATAGGAATTATAGAAAAGAGCCTGGTTGCAGATGCGGGAAACAAAAGTGATTACAGGGTAATTGAAGTACATGCAACACTAGTAGCTAAGATTATGATATTTTTATGACATTCAGAAAAGCACATGTTACACACGTGGCATGATTTTAATCTTCAAAAACCCAATAGCATTAGTTTTGTCCCCATTTCCCAAATGAGACAATGGACAAGTTCACCTGACCAAAGTCTCAAGCGAGTAGAATCAGGGTTACCTGGCTCCAAATTGTGCCTAGAGAGGGTCAGACCTGCCCACCTCGTCTTCCAATGTCCTATGCAGACTTGTTGCCACTCACAGGGTAACACACCAGACTCTTACGCATCACTTTCTTTGCTCCCAAAACCATGCATTTGCAATACTCGAAGAGCAGAAGCCCTGGGGACACTGACACTAGTGTCTTCGGGTTGTGGAGACGGGCCCAGATCAGGACTGCCTGGGAGGAAAGCTCCCCCGTCCAGAGTAAATATACTTTCCCTCCATCTCAGACAGTCCCCCACAGGCCAGATGCGCCTGAGAGGCATTTTAAAACCTCTTTATCTCAAACTAATTAGAGGAAATCTAGAGAATATAAACAGAAACTTAGAAGAGGAAGGGATGGATTCATAGGAGAAGACTGAGAATCATAGACTGTGAACAAGCAACGACCAGAAGTGAAACTGCAGGAAGCTCTCTGCAAATATTCAGAGGGTGCAAACCATTGGAAGGCTGGGGACCAGAGGAAGGGAGTGAAACTTCAGATCGTTCAGGCTCACTACGGAGGGACCTTTCCTAATGCTGAGCCGAGACACTGTGAAAGGGACATCTTGGAAACACTGTGACTTGAGTCATTAGACCCAATGGACACAGTGCTGGATAACAAGGACTTGGAATTAATTATATACCACACCCTAGGGCAGTCTGCTCAGAGTTTAAAGACCATTCCTTTCTGTTTCTAATTTCTATTGTTTTGACATTGTTTCTTTGACACTAGTTGCTATAACTTGCCTTCAGGTTTAGGAGGCCTGGGGTCAGGCATCAAAGCAAAACGAAGGTCCCCATGCTGCCTGTCGTGCTGCGAGGGATGGTCCCCTTGTCTCTGTAGAAACTGGCGTCTTCCTACAGAATCCATGAGACAGTAGCATGCTGACTTGCCAGCTGGTGTGTAGGGAAGAGCCCCAGACCCTGACAGGTACCCTCCCAGAGTCCTTACACTTAAGCTAGAAATACACGTGAGTTCTTCTCTTCCCCTTTTCAACACCTCTTGCTTTTTCCATGTGACAGTACCTCAGAAATATTTCTACTTCTATAGAGAATTTCTCTGTCCTGTCCTACAGCTCCAAGGAGTCCAGGGTACAGATGCTTATATGTCAACCCGTCCCCTATTGATGGGCACTCAGGTCATTTGTTATTTGCTATTACAAATGTTGCTGAGGCAAAAAGCTTTGCACACACACCGTTTTTACACGTGCAGGTGTGTGGGTACGATAAATGCCCCGGAAAAGAACTGCAGGGTCAAAGGGTGTATTCACTTGTCATCTGAAATTGTTCAATTGTCCTTCCAATGTAATTACCCCATAGAGTCCTCCAGCTGTTGTAGGTAGGTGCTTCCCCACGGCCACTCCAACTGCACATTGTGAACTTTCAGATGTTACCGGTCTGAGAGAGGCAGAATTATATCTCATTGTATTTTTAACTTGAATATCTACCTGTATCTATAATCAGTGAGGTTGAATATTTTCTCATATATTTAAGAACCATTCTATATTTTCTTTCCACGAATTGTTTTTGCATAGCTTTTTCCCATTTTTCTGTTGAGCTATTTTTTTCCTAAAAGTTTTTTATATATTCCAGACAAAATGCTTTTTCGTAATATAAATTGCAAATTTTTCCCATTTTTAATTGTCTTTTTGCTGCCTTTAAGATATTTGTCCATTCAGAGGTGGTTGTTTTTTTTTTAATTTTTATGCATTTGAATATAAGAATCTTTACTGCTTTGGGACTTTGAATTATAACAAGAAAGTTCTTTTACCCACCAAACTTATAAAGAGATTATCCCGTGTTTTCTACTATATTTACAACTTCTTTTAATCACCCAGAGTTTACACCAGGGCCACTCTTGGTGGTGTACATTCTGTGGCTTTGGACAAATGTATGACAAGTCTCCACCATCACAAGATCACACAGAGTAGTTTCCATGCCCTAAAAGCCCTCTGTGCTCCACCCGTTCATCACCCACCTCACCCCTGACCACCCTGATCTTCTCCTGTCTCCACAGTTTTGCCTTTTTCAGAACGCCATGGAGTTGGAATCATACAGGATGTAATCTTTTCAGATTGACTTCTCTCACTTAGCCACATGCATTTCAGGTTACTCCAAGTGTTTTCATGGCTTCATAGCTCATCGCTTCTTCATGCTGAATAGTATTTCATGGATTGGGTATATCGCCGTTTATTTTCCCATTCACCTACTGAAGGACACGTTGGTTGCTTCCACGTTTTGGCAGTTATGAACAAACTGCTATTACCCTCTGTGTGCAGTTACTCATTTTTGCATCTAAACTTTTGATCCGCTGGAATTTACATGGTGTAAGGTAAAGATGCAACTTTATTTTCCAGGCGGTTCTTCAGTCATTAGACACTGTTAATGAAAGAGTGTCTCTGGCCCTCAGGTGGGAGTGTTATTAACCTCACCCCACTCTGGATTCCTGCATGAATGTCTGGACTCCCTGCTTCGTTCCATTTGCTGGACTTCATGCATCAGTACACAGCAATTTGTCACTGAGCCTTTATCACCTGCTTGATGTCTACTAGGGGCTTGTCTCCTGGCATCGGTCCTCTTCCCCAGAAGCCCCCAGATTACCCATTAGAATCAGCTTGTGTGACTCAGAAGCAAAACACAAAACTACACTTTGAACCGGGTTGTCTTTATCAGAAACGAAGCCCGAGCGTTCCCACTGGAATCGCGTTAACCTCACCGGCCACCTCAGAGAGGACTCAGGATGTCACATCTTCTCCCCAGGAATGCGGCGTGCCCTCTGTGTGTGTGCGTTTTGTTGGTGTCTTTCAGTCAGGTTTTGATGTTTAATTACCGTTCTTGTTTGTTTATTGTTAAACGTATATCTATTGTCTTCTTTGCTGCTGCTGTAAATGGAGTCATTTCTCCTTTATGGTTTCTCACTAGCTGTTGGGTGCAATATGAAAGCTATCGATTTCCGTGCATTCACTTGTACCCTGGCACCGTACTGGCCTTCACTGTTTCTAGCAGCATTTCAACCGGCTTCTCCGGAGGTTTCCACATATACAGTCACAGTGTGTTCAAACAGTGATCATGTCACCTGCTCCTTTGCAATGATCATACCTCTCATTTCTCTTGTTGTGCTGCTAATAGCTTCAGTAGGTGTTAAATAACGAAGTTACAGTGGGCATCCTGGTCATGCATCGGAATGCAGTAGCAAGCCCTCTAGTGTTTCTCGTTAAGTGTGATGCCGTGTGTGTGTCTGTGTGTGTATCCATCCTACAGACAATATATGTCTGTACCTATATACATGAGTATATATATACCTGTGTCTATAGTATATTGTTCTATGTGTATGTCACCTCCACATACATGTGTGTTACATCTGTATCTGTGTGTGTTTATATATACCTCTCTATATACAATACATACTATGTGTGGGTGTGGGTGTGTATATATAAAAATCACATTGGAAAAATTCACCTATTCTTTTTATTGAGTTTTTATCCTAAGTAATTGTTGGATTTTGTCAGGTGTCTTCTCACCATCCATAATTATAATCATACATTTGTGTTGCACTTTAATTTTTTAACATAATCTATTTTTGTATTTCAGAATAAACCTACCTCGTAGTGATTACAGCTTGTTTTTTCTCCTCTGATGCTTGGTAGTTCATATTTTATGTGTAATTTTAATATCCATAAGTGAGGCCACCTATGGTTACATTCTTGTTTAGCCTCACTCATGTGGGTAGATCAGTAATGTAGGCATTTTATAATAAAAACAACTGCAAGGTTTTCCTCTTCTTTATGTGCTATGGAACACATCGGGCAGCCTTGAAATTGTCTGCTACTTAAATGTTCATAGAAATCTCCTACAAAACTAACAGCTTGGTGCTTTATGGATGGAGGAGTGTTCTGATCACTTTTTCCACGTATTGTATAGAAATTGGTATGTTTATATTTTCTGTAACCGCTCCTCATGTGGTCAGCATAAGTGTTTTACTCCCAATAGCTATTTTATGAGAAAAGAGATAACCAATAACCACGGTGTACCAAGTCCTGCTTCTACACCTACTTGGGTTTCGTTGGTTGTAGCTGAGTTGTTGCAACAGACGCTGTGGGCGCCACACGGACCCCTCCCTGCAGCAGGGTCCCTCTCCCCAGGGAGCAGAAACCAGCAGCACCTTCCCTCATAGCAGGGTGCCCTGTACATTCCAGAGTTTTCCATCAGATCAGCAGGAAACTACATGAAAAGTGACACCTTCTCTTTGCCTGGCTTCATCCCCCATCCTAGCCTGTTTCCATGATTGCCTTCCAAGTTCCTCCTGAGAAAACACTCTCAATAAATCACTACCCAGGCATCGCTGACTCAGCCTCTGCTCCTAGGAAGCCCGTGTGGGAAGTGCCCTCGGTCTCCCTCTGTCTCTCTCTCTCTCCTTCTCTCATTCTAGTGACATTCTGTGCGTGGCACTTACCACACAACATCTTAACTTGGAGACATTTCTGTCCCTGTGTCATCTCCCTAAATTCAAAATAAATCCTTTGAAGGACAGGACTGTGTCTGTGACACCGCAGTGTCTCCTGTTACTTAGTATGGTGCTGGCACCTAAGAGGTGGGTTAACAAAGAGTGAATAAGCAAATATTGCATTTCTTGGGCCACAAAATTGTCATGAATATGGTAGCGCCTGGAGTGCAGCGGAGTGAGGATTAATGAGGGGTGAAGGGAGAGCAGTTCCCTTTTCCAGCAGCTCTAACTTCCACAAAATCCAAAGTGGGGGAAGACCAGCCCTTGGGAGAGGAGGTGCCAGCTCACAGATCATTGTCTGTTGAGAAGTTATGCCGCAGGTGCACTGGACATCTGCGTACTGGAAAATTTTAGGAAATCATCATAAATGTTCATTCTCATTACTCTAAATACCTGCTCTACTTAAGCTGGAATCTGCAAAATGATTTCTCCATCAAAATGGCTGCCTCACTGGCTGTTTCTCAACAGAGTCACTTGATACCCATTTTAGTTAGAATGTAGCTGCTTGTGGGATACGGTGCTGTGGACCAGTGACTCCCGGGTCCTCTCCGGGGCACACCTAGGGAGCCACTGTGATAGGGCTAGGCCCTGTGGAAAAGGAAGCGGCTGCTTTTTGAGTTGCTTTTAAACATTTCACCCAGTCCCAGGGAAGAAATCACAAGGGGGTCATTGTAGTCGTTTTTAACTTGTCTTAAAGAAGCTCACAGGTATGTGACCAAAACATAGTGGAGTAAGTGTCCATAGCTTCCTGAGGTCTCCATGAGGGCAGGCCTCAGCAGAGAGTGGTCAGCAATGACCAACCTGGCCCACACGCCAGGCAGCTTTCAGGACCACAGAAATGAAGACCGAGGAAGGAGGGACCTGGACAGACAGAAAGCAACACTGTACAGCTCTCATCCGTCGGCCCGGTGGCCTTGCCTCCCGCATGTTGGGCCAGCCCTCTGACACAACCAAGCGAGCTGACACCGGCTCAATCCACCCTCTTCTCCCCATTCATCATCCTTCTTCCCTGGGTCACTTGGGGTGCTCATTGTCCCCTCTCTTCCTCTCTATTCTCCCGTTTTATCTCTATAGATAGAGCCGCTCTGTGTGGAGAGGGAGTGGATGGGAGCATGTAGGCTTTAAAACTAAGTTCTCTGGGTAGAACTTTCAGGGCAGAGCAACATGCACATATAAAGAACAGATTACTTGCCCAGCAGTGGCAGTCTGGAATTTAGGGAAGTAAGTGTTATTACAGACAGAGGGTGCACTTCAGCATGTGCTTGGTTTGCACATCACCTCTTTAGAGAAATGGCCCATACACCTGTTTACTGCAAGCCTCGCAGAGTGGGAACAACCAGCTGCTAAACTGTCATCTGTGTACTGACCACACACAGTCCCAGCAAGCCACAGACATCTGTTAAGAGACACAACTGGCTAAGGGTGTCCTGACACCATTCTTTTGACATCTGGTGGCAGCACCTGAAAACTCAGATTTCTTACTACCTCCAAAATAGACTGGATTGTCCCATCTAGTTACATGGACTCTTCACGGAACCCCTTCTTGGAATATTTTCTGGAAATTCTGGTTCCTGACCTTGAGGGATTCACCAGCTAGGTGAAGAGAAATGCAGCTACACTCGCAAACCATAAGGCTCACAAAATCAGGAGAAA
>PVJI01003733.1:0-118228 GCA_004026765.1 Micronycteris hirsuta | reverse complement strand
TTCCAAGTCATGAAAGGCAAGGACCTACATCCAAGAATACTCTATCCAGCAAAGTTTTCATTTAGAATGGAAGGGCAGATACAGTGCTTCTCAGATAAGGTCAAGTTCAAGAAGTTCATCACCACCCAGCCTTTATTGTATGAAATGTTGAAGGGAGTTATATGAGGTATGGAGGAACATCAACAGGGGAGTGGTTGGGCGAGAGGGTGGGAACGGGGCACAGAACAAGTAGCATAAATGGTAGGTAGACAACAGACAGGGGGAGGTTAAGAATAGTATAGGAAGTGCAGAAGCAGAAGGACTTATGTGTATGACCTATGGACAAAACTAAAGGGTGGGGAAAGGGGGGACAACTGTAACAGCATAATCAATAAAATATAGGTTAAAAAAAAAAGTGAGGTGGGCACCACGGCCTATTTTTGTCTCCGTGGAGCCTTCGCTCACACACCCACGCAGGGAGCAATTGTTTGTGCCTGTGGTGTCACATTCCCCTTCTCTGCTCGAGTGGGCGTGGAAGTGCGGACGTCCTCAGGGGGGACAGACAGGCCTGAGGGCCCAGGGCCAGTTCCCCAGCCGAGAAAGGCAGGCCAGACCGGGGCACGCGCTGCCGAGGCAGGGGGCTCAGCAAGACCAGCCATCATGAGGCAGAGCTCTTCTCTTATTTCTGCTGTTCCCTTGGCCCTGAGAACTCGTGTTAGTGAGAAAACAGAACCTGACTGCCATTTCCTGCTGGGTGATACTTCAAACCCTCTCCCAGGCTTTTGAGACACCCCGGGGGGAGGGTAGTGTGTTTATGTTGGCACTAGTCGCAAGCAACATCACTCATTATCTGTGTGGTTTTCAGACGGTCAGTCTTCTTGTGCAGAAATAAGTCGCTGTGGGTCTCTAGAGACCTGGAGCTCTCTTTTTGAGTAACTTGGTGGTAAGAGGTTGAAATTTAGCTTTTCTCCAGAATTTCTTTATCATCCTGCTGTTCCATACTTAAGTACTATTACTTGGAAGTCATTCTTCTCAGCACTAATTTGGAAGGAAGTTGCTTAACAGGAGGCATCCAGTTGAGGGGACAACCTGGGTAGAATCAAAATGGGAGGGAGAGAGAGTTCAGGTGAAATCCCCAGTCTGTCACTTGGAACAGAGGCATCTGCCTGCGAGAGCAAACAGAAAAGAGTGGGTAACCGTGCTGGGATGTACAGTGGGCAATGCATGTTGAAGGATGATCTTGTCATGCATGCTGAGCAGATACTTCTACGAGTTTAAATTTAATTAGCCTCTGGAAATTAACAAGGCTAGAAAGAGGGCGATGTGTTTTTAAGTGGTGGCAATGGATAGGTACTGTTTGGAGCATATAGGTAAATGAATATTCAATTTGTAATGCATAATGAGCTGGGTGTCTATAAATAATTTGTTTTTCAAGTTGCTCTCACAAAACAAAATGATAGAATCATCCAAGGTCAGGAAATTACTTGTTATTACTGTTCTTCTTTGGTTAAATGTTCAGGTCAATTTGTAGATAGATCTTGATTTGTATTGTTCAAGGTGGATAATATAAATATTTTTTATTGTCATACTTCCTGTTGCTTCTTTAAGAGATGGGGCATAAAAATATTTTTTGGTCTTATATCTTCTGCACATTTGCTTTAAGCATGTATGTGTTAAGTCAGAGTGTGCTCCTGGAGGAAAGGGGAAGGGACTTCTGTGGCTTCCCTTCTATCACTTTTCATATTTATAGCATTTGCTTTGTTGATGATCTTTTAGGAGGAGGGCCCGAAAAATTAACTTTGGCTAGAGGACAGAAGAAGGGATCCAGTGTGGTTTGAAAATGATATAATTACTGTTCTTCTTTTGGGCATAAACTGTATGGATCTCTGTAAAGCATAGGTTGAGACTGCCCTTTGGGTTCCGAATGGTGTTGAACTGGGGTGGAAGCCAGGGTGCTGCAGCAGGGGGACCGTGCAGGTTTGCGTTATAGCTGAGGGCGTCCCATCAGAAGAGTTTGTCCTCCTGAGGTGGCCAGCCCGTTGTGCTGAGCACAGCACGCGTGTACAGGAACAGGCAGATAGATCCTCCAGGTCCCGGATCGCAGGAGGTGAGAGGGCAGTGCTGTTTCTTGCAGGCTTAATCAAAAGTTGAGTAGCTCAAGGGTTACGTAGGTACCCGCGCAGACAGGAACTCCTGTGGAGGGGCTGCACAGCTGCGGCACAGGTCAGCAGAGTGGACCCTGCCTCAAGCATCAGCTTCGCAACTGACTGCCTTTTTCTTTCTTTCCTCAAGTGGTGCCCTGTGAGCTGGGAAGAGTTGTCTTGGGTAGAAGTAGAGGACAGGGCTGTAGCTTGTTTATTTCTACTTCTAATAAATTTGTGTTTCTGTTTTATCATTTTCTTTCTCTTGTTTTCTCAAGAAAGTGCATTTTAGTATGTGTATCTGGGAACACGTGGGCAAGCCATACCTTCCAGGGTAATGTAGCAACTTGTACGGGTCTCTAGGGCCGGGGAAAGGTTCACGGAAGACCATCTCGTGCAGCCATTTCCAAACTCTGCTCTGCAGCTGGGTCCTCCCAGGGAGCTTTGAAAAATTCAGTGTTCAGGTCCCGCTCCTAGAAATTCTCATTCATTCATTCTGACGACCTAGAGATTTGTGTTTCAAAAAAGCACCTCCGTGGGTTCTCTCGGGTCCCTGGGTTTAGGACCCTCAGAGCCATTATGTCTCCAGCCTGCGAGTGTGAACGCTGAAATCTTCCCAGTATGTGGGGGTTATATAAAAGCCCACATACATCGACTTATACAATCATGGACTTTGGTGCTAGAACTACTTTGTCATCTTCGGGCCCTCATTGTCTCTTGGATCTTTTTCAAGCACAAACGCTAGCCTTTCTCTGCTTCCTGCACCTGGAAGCCTTCCACAGCACCCAGGTGTTGGGGGTGGGAGTCGATGTGGGGCCCAGGCTCGGGGATCAGGTTCTGTGACACGCAACCTATTTGAGAGAGTGTGAGTAATCCAGACCAGGCCAGAATTTCCATCGGCAAGACCTGGTGTGGCTTCCTGCCCCGGGCCCAGCTGTGCCCCAGGGATCCAGGAGGCTTTCCGGCCAGTGGGAGGTGGTGAGGTCAGTGCACTGAAGCATCCACCCTGGAAAACGAGAAGGCAGGAAGGTGACTGAGAATGTTTCAGAATGGGTTGGGCCCTCGCAGAGCCCTGGAGAAAAATAAACTCAGTAATTTTGTTTTTATCATTGTTCCTGAAGTTCCACAGTGGAGCATTAGAAGCTAGTTTCCAAGCTGGGGATGCTTTTTTAGCTTTTGTGTATTTTGAAAGGGGACATGCCGAGGGAAGGGCAGGGAGGAGATGTCAGCTGCTACCCCTGGAGCACCCAGAATAAGAGCTGGGAGCTTCAAGGTGGGGGCGGGTGTGCGTGTAGTTAAACTTTGGTGGGGAAGCGTCCAACTCTTCACTGACAACCCTTTGTTTTGAGATAAATTTAAACAGGACTGTTAAGAGCATTTTACGTTTGTACAAGTGCTTTTCATGAACAATAGTTTCCAACCATTTAATAATGACCTTGGTACTTTTATCAGAACAGCACAGTTCTCAATCTGTCCCTGACTTTGCCGAGGAACTGTCACACTTCCTGTTCTCCTTATCGCTTCTCCCATCTGGGAAGCCCCGGGCTCTCCGGAAGACACCTGCTTTCTCGCCTGTTATTTTCAAAGCTCGAATCCCTGACTGATCCTGAATGGTTGTGAGCAAGGAGAAGGTGGCCAGAGGGTCAAGCCTGTCTCCTGAGGGACAGAAATCACCAAGACCCCAGCATCTCAGTGCCTGCCCGTGAGTCCCCAAGTGAGCCTGGGCCCGGTTCATGTACTTTTTTCTTAGTGAAGAAAGGTGCCTTCTGTTCATTTCATGAAAAAAATGAATTTATGGCGAGTGAGAACAGGAAGATTTTGAAGGTGAACTAACATCAGAATTAGAAGAAAGAGAAACACATGTGGAGTTAGAGGAAAAAAATGTGTTTAGTTTAGAAAAATCCTATCTGTCTTTAGGAACTAGCACCTGTATTTTAGGAGAATATGCTGGTTGTGTCCACAAGTGCATTTCTTGGTATTTGGTGAAGAGAATTAGGCTTAAAAGAGCAAGGGAATGACCATGCTTTCAATAAAGTTTCCCACGCCCTTGGCATTTGAGGACTCTACATTATAAACTCAGTCAAAACTGAGGATAAGATTGTATAATGTTCATTTTTGGCCTTTTCCAAATATCAATGGAATGGCCTCAGGCAGCCATCAGCAAGGGGTTACGGGCTGCCGCAGGGGCCCCGCTGCCCTGCCCCCGGCAGCATAACTCATGGCCTGGTGCTGGCAATTCCCATCTGTGCAATTTCCAACAAGAGGCCCAGCGGCCTGTACTTCCCATTTCTCCACAAAGGAACACTTGTGTGGGACAGCAGTGTCCTCCCCAACACGGACAACCAACCTTGGACTTGTGCACCTCAAATGTCACTGTGGCGTGGGGCTGGTGGGCAGCAGAGAGGTGGTTCAGGAAATAGCAAAGCAATGTAAAACCCAGCCCAGGCACCAAACTCTCCACAGGGGAATTTACAAAAAATAAAAAGTCCATTAAAATTTTTACACAGCAAAGGAAAACATCAACAAAATAAAAAGACAACCCACAGAATGGGAGAACATATTCACCGATACATCTGATAAAGGGTTAAAATATCCAACATTTATAAAGAACTTACAAAACCCAACACCAAAAGAACAACCTAATTAAAAAATGGGCAAAGGACCTGAATGGACAGTTTTCCAAAGAGGACACACAGATGGTCAATAGACATATGAAAAGATGTACAACATCACTAATCATCAGAAAAATGCAAATCGAAACCATAATATCACCTCACACCTGTCAGAATGGCCATCATCAATAAATCAACAAACAAGACGTGATGGTGAGGATGTGGAGAAAGGGGAACACTTTTGCACTGTTGGTGGGAATGCAGATTGGTGCAGCCACTGTGGAAAGCAGTATGGAGATACCTCAAACAATTAAAAAAATGGATCTGCCTTCTGATCTAGTGATCCCACTTCTGGAGATATATCTGAAGGAACCCAAAACATAAATTCAAAAGAACATAAGCACCCCTGTGTTCATTGCAGCATTGTTTACAATCTCCAAGATATGGAAGCAGCCCAAGTGTCCATCAGTAGCTGAATGGGTAAAACAACTATGGGAAATTTACCCGATGGAATATTACTTGGTCATAAAAAAGAGAAAAAATTTTACCTTTTGTGACAGCATGGATGGACCTGGAGAGCATTATGCAAGTGAAATAAGCTAGTCAGTGAAAGACGAGTACCATATGATTTCACTCATATGTGGAATCTAATGAATAAACTGAACTAACAAGCAAAATAGAGACAGACTCATAGATAGAGAGCAAGATGAACAGCTAAGGGGTGGGGGTAGGTTAAGGAGTGGAGGGATTGAGCAAAAAGGAAAAAGAGCTCATGAACTTGGACAGCAGTGTGGTGACTGTTGGGCGGAGGGAGGTGTAGGGGACTAAAAATGGTGATGGAAAAATGTAATTAGAAAAAAAGAAAAATGGAAACTACTCATACATGGAACTACATGGATAACTCTCAAAACCATCATGTTAAAGGAAGCCAGATGCCCCCCAAAGAGTACACACATACGGTAGAGATTCCATTTAAGTAAAATTCTACAAAATGCAAACTAATATACGCTGACAGAAAGCAGATCAGTGGTTGCCTGGAGTTGGGGTGGAGGTTAAGGGAGGAATTACCGAGGGACACAAGGACATTTTTACAGACGGGAGACATGTTGATGGTGGTGATGGTTTCACAGCTGTGTACATATGCCCTATGAATGTCAGAACTCAATAAATTGTGCACTTTAAATAGGTGCTATTTATCATATGTCAGCTATAGCCTCAATAAAGCTGTTAAAAATAAAAGAGATTTAAGAATGTTTATTCAAGTAAGTTAGAATTGAAAAACTCTTAAACAACAGAGTCCGGGATGAGTCATGGGGCTAATCAACAGAGGTATCCTAAAAAGGAGGGATTAGAATTAAAAGTCAGATAAATATAACAATAATAAAACCACCCATAATAAACAGGCAACAATGTCATAAAATACTATGATGCTTTTCTTCAGAAACTCCAAGCTCATTGAAAAGTTGACCACATTTGTTATAATCTTTATGAGACTCAAGCCCAATTATCCTCATGTTGTGGGCAAGGAAACAGAGGCTAAGAAGGAGTGAGCCTTTTTTTCTAGCATGTTCCATGCAGAATCATACTCAAAACTCAGACTCAGGATGAATCCTTGATCTGTCACAGGAGTCAAGAAGTTCACCACCTTCTTCTAGTCTTTCTTAAAATTCTGTCTGAGGACAAACTATTGCATTAATTATGTTACCATGCTAGTGTCTTTTTTGGGCAGAGAGTAGCTACATAATATTTGGAAGGTTATAAAACAGTGTATTTCAAATGATTTCACTTTTGCACACACACACGTAGGAGACAATGACGTATACCAATTTGTTAATAGTGGTAATTTTTGATATGTGTAATTATGGGTTATCTTTACATTTTAAAACCCTCTTGTAAATTATATAAATGACTGTGCATTGTTTTTGTATTAAAGAAAAGAGCCCCCAAATTAGTAAAACAAAAGAAAAGGCTCTAGCGTTTTAAAAAATGTTCTAATTAATTTTTAGCTAATTAATTTTGCTAAATACTAGAAAATTCAATTTACAATAATCAGTCTATATTGTTATAACTTTTGTGTATATTATACATACCATTGTGTAACTTATTATAATTTCTTTAATCAATTCCCTTCTGTTGGACATTTACTTTCTCTAAGTTGCCATTTTTATAAGAAACTCAGAGTAAACACAATTGGCTGCAATGTATTACCAAGAAAGTACAGACACCCTGTCCTTTCCCCCAAAGATTCTGAAAAATGATCAAGAATGTGTTCTGGGAAATTTTATTCATTTCCAACCAAGTTATTTTTTTGACCAGACTGTGATCTTAACTAAGGAATGGAAAGGAAAGAACATGTGTTAAGTAACCACAGCCACTCACAAACAAATCTTTATAACACCTCTTGTTTTTGTATTTTAGAAGGTTTTAAAATCAGGAATGAATGAGAATTACAGTAGGAGAGAAGAGGTTTGTTTCAGACGAATGTTCTTACTATAAGAAGGATCAAACACAACAGGGTTTTACAGAATCTTTAAATAGAATGGACAGAGAAATGTGTGCGCGAGTGTGTGAGTTGTGTGTGGTGTGTGTCGTGTGTCGGGGAGACTTGCCTGGATTTCCCCGGAAAGGGTTGCTTCGTTTCTGTATGATGATAGAACGTCTTGTTCTCATAATAAAGATCACAGGAACCACGCATCAAAGGATAATTAAGTTCTTTCCCAGGAAACATTCCTGTGTTTCTGCACTGTGCTTCACAGATAAGTCGGGAACCGCCGACAACACCACCTCCTACATGACATCTTTTCGAGATCCTCTGTGTTCCCACAAGACAGTTTTATTCCTCTAGACAGTACTTATCATGTAATTTCAAATTTTTTTTTTGTCCAGGAGTTTGTCCCATCCTGTAGATGGTGAACTTCCCTAAGGAAGTCCCTGGAAAATGCTGTGTGCTTAGTAATTGAGTAAATGAGTGAGCTGACCCATGAGGAGTGATTACGACTCAGTCATACAAAGAATGGAGAGAGAGGAAGGGAATGATTAGGGGAAGCTGTTCATGGAGGTGAAATGATGGCACTAGGACACTGAGGCATTTGTCACCTCTGCTGGGCGTTGGACTTTGGTCGCTGAGTTGACCATTCCGCTTGTCCCCGTGCACTGAAGACCCCTGCTGAGTCTAGGATTTGCCAGGAGTGTCCAGTGCAAGTCCTGCAGTGTGGCTGGAGCCGTCTTCAAAGAGAGCGTTTCCTGAAAAGCTGAAAATAGAGTGAGTAGGTAGGTAGTGGGGAAAGTTGAGTTGGTGTCAGGCAAGCTGCTGGACTTTTATCTTATTTGATATTAAAGTAGAAGTCTTCATTATCCTAATTTTCCTAAGTCTTGACCTCTTTTTTTAGAAGACAAACTGGTATTTCTTGTTTCCTTTACAAAATAATTGTAAAACTTACTCAAGGAAACAAAATAGACCCTTTAAATCAGACACTAGTTGCAAAGTTGGCAGTTGTCCCTTGATACCTGCTGTCCCCTCTTCCACAATAGCAGAAACCCGGATTTTTGGCTAGGCACATTTATGCCCAGAAGAGAGACTGCATTCCATTTTTCTTCCAGCTATGGAACTCATATTAGTTGAGTTCTGACTGATGGATGTTAGTGGAAGTGGTGAGTACAACTCACAACTTACCAGAGATGTCTTTAGAGAAAAGGGACTGAGTGCTTTTCTTCTTGTTGGCAGGGGAGTAGATGTGATAGCTTAACTCCAGCAGCCATTTTGGGTCATGAAGTAACCTAGGGAATGGAATCCACCTACAGGGGAACCACATGACAGGAGAAGCCTTGGTCCCTGAGAGTGTGGAGTCCTATTCTAGCTCTAGGTTAACCAACCTCTGTGCTTTTTGAAAGTGAGAGAGATAAACTGATTTGTTTATGCTATAATTGTTTTGGATTATTCTATTACAGCTGAACCTGATTCTAACTTACTTATACAGCAACTGTGACTTGAGGGGAATATTTGCTGATTTTCTTCAACTAGGCAGAGCGCAGTCTGTCTCTGAGGAGGGTGCCTGAACTTAGCACGTGTGTTCTCTGAACCCAGCACTTCCCCTGGGAGCCTGGCTGATAGCACAGTGTGAACCTGAGGCCAGAGTCCGGACCAGAAGTGTGTGGCTCGGATTACAGTGAGGACTCTTGTCAGGGAGAATCATAGCATAGGGGAGAGGACACAGGCTTGGGGTCAGAAAGATGGGTAAAAACTGAATCTGTCATTTACCACTTGTGTGATTTCAACTTCAGTTTCCGTGGTGTGAGGATTAGTCAGATATTATACGAGAATATATCAGTAACTGACACATAATAGGCATTAAAATATGGTTATTATTATTAAGATACATTAAGTATTAATAGGTCCATATATATCCAAGATTTATAAAACTCTTGCCTTTATGATTAATAGCCAGGCATTGATTAATGCTATCTAAATGAATCTTCATAGATAGGAACATAAGAGCTATAAACAAAACCTCCTAGTATAAAAATTTCTTTCAAGGCATGATATTTTTGCTCAACAATAAGTGTAAACTGATGGCTTTTCCCTTATATAAGAAAAATCAAATCTCTGCCATTTAATAAGAGTTTAAGTAACTGTGTTGCGTCAGAATTCTTAATCTCAGAAAACGGAACCCCAGATGCTCACTTTGATAGGAAGGAACGACTGGGGCAACTCCATCCACATCAGGTGACGGGTCTGAAGTGACGCCACCGGAACCTTTGTTTGCTGCTTGGCACCTCCGAGCTGGGGCCTGGAGACTGGAACCTCAGCCACAGCTGCCACAGAGGAACAGAGACACTGACCTGTCTCTGTGGCCCCATCACGCACACGGCCCGGTTGGGCCCTTAAACTCATGATGCTTAGTAGAACCTAGGTCCCATGCAGTACACAAGGCAGGCACAAGGAGGGGAAATGGGACTTTGAAGCTTTTCAGAGTGTAGGAAGGAGGCTTGGCCTGGTTCCCCCAGCATGCCGAGCCTGAGACAGGACAGGAGCTTGTATGTGAGTAGCTTATTTTGGGAAGGGGTCCTGGGAAGTAGAGTGTGGGATTGGGGAGGGATTTAAACCAGAGACATGGCATTAATTTAAATCGACAAGTTTAACTCTTTCCACCATCAATGGAAATAAAAGGGTAAGAGAATACAATTCACTATGGAAATTAATTCACCCGAGTTGGCAGGATTCACTATAAAAAATCGTACTTGCCACAGATGGGAAATAGAACCATTGACATTAGGGGCAATTGCAATAGTCCTATGAGAGTGGACAGGGCCTGGACAGGACAGGGATGGTGAGAAGTAGAAGAATGGGATACATAGGATCCCACTGACGGGCCTCGATGACCAGTGGCTTGTGGAGGAGAGGAGGACGGTTTGAGAAGGTGCTGTGTCTAGCCTTGGTGCATGCGAGACCGGCAATGCCTTCCACTGAGATCAGGGATACTGGGGAAGGGACAGACATGCGGTGGGGTGGGAGGGCGATGAGTTCCTTTTGCATATGCTGAGCTCGGGATGCCCATGGGGGTACAGCAGGGCTTCGGGAATGCTGGCCTGGGGTCTGGAGAGAGGGCACAGCTGCGGGTATGGATCAAAGAATCTTAAGCATTTAAGAGGAAGGTAAAGGACAAGGAATTTGCAAAGGGGACAAGTTTGTTACTCTCTCCTCTATTCCTTGCAACTCGTCTTCGAGACGCAACCTGCTTCCTCTCCTCCTGGGTGCTGGCGTTGCCCGTTCTGACCCTCTTGGTGCTCTGTCCCCTAGAGGGAGGTGGTGTCCCCAGCACCTTCCAATTCCTCTAGATCCTTGAAGACAAGCAACCAGATCCTTTTATTTACTCGTGTGCTTATTTTTTGAAATATTTTGTACTCCTTATCACTACTGCCTAAAGAAATGGGAAGAACAAATTTCACAAAGCCATAAAATTTAGAGAGTCTTAAAAAACTCATGTGGCTTTAACTCTCACCCTGTGTTCTTAACTCCGTTGTTGAGGTAGTAACTGGAATTTCCCCTGATCCCCGCCATCTGCTTTTATTCTGGGGACAAGAATATTAACTCTTTCTCTCTGCATCCCTCTTCCCAGGGGAAGGATATGACTCCGTGATGACCGGCTTCCTGACGCAGGCCTGACGGTGGCGTCTGGGTTTGGAGAGATGTGTCTCTTATTCCTACATGGACAGTCTGCAGGTTCAAGAACCTCCAAATCCAGTGCCATCTAAGTTCCCTGGGCTTCTGCCCCATGTAGGAATAGAACTCTGAGTGCTGCCACCCAAGCCAAGAGTCAAGGAACCTTCCAGAAAGGGGTAGTTGCCGGCTGTGCCAAGTGCTGTGTGGAAGTTGATAAAGGTGAGGACCTAGGAGAGGCTGTTAAAATTGGCAGCTGTGTAGTGACTGGTGATCCCTGGACAGTGATGGGATTTGACCTGCTCATCCAGCTTATGTTTAGGCAAGTTCATACTTGCAAGAATAACCTAAACCATTGAGAAGATGTCTGTGCCCAAGATCCCATTGGTAGTAAACCTCCAGTAAGAAAATATCTCCATTTCTGTGAACAGTACAAGCATCATGTGTGTGTCTGTGTGTGTGTCTGTCTATGTAAGTGTCTGTGTATGTAAGAATAAGCATGGTCCAAATGAGATCACCATTCCATAATCACAGGGGGCAAAAGGGAATCCATAGAAACTCAGAGGAAAAGGTTAGATAATATCTAAAGCCGAGAAATGTGTGCAGTGAAATGGTAATATTGCGTAGGCTGGCGTGTCTGGAAGCCAAGTGCCTCTCTTTTCAGGCCGGTGACTGCTAGAGGTCACGGTGCTTCCCTCTACCACTGTCAGTTTAGTTTTGAAAGGAGATCACCCCTATACATGTTGCTTATGGAAAGAATCACAAAACATACCATCTTCACCTAATTTACCTCCCAAATATCTGACAAGTGTTGGTGTTTTATGGACCTCAGTGGGCGAACATTGTATGCTTTTTTTAAAAAGAAAAATTTGGGTTTGTTTGAATGTTATTAAAATATTCAAAAGTAAAAAGGGCCAAGCCCCTTTAATAGTTTGCGAACAGTTGGAAATGTACTGGGCTTGTTAAGGAGATATTTCAAGCAGTTCATGTAGAATAATCTTACTGTCAAAGGCAGGAAGGTGCAGTGGCAGGGGAGGGGCCGCTGGTTTGCAGAGGATGAGAGTTCCCGGCGCTCCACTAGTGAGGCCTGCCCCGAGTCTCCGTGAACGCTCTGCTGCCCCCTGTCCATTGAGAGCTTTTCTCCATTGTTACAAATAGAATATTTCTAAACACTGACCTCTCTAATTTCCTGCTTCATGTCCTCCTTTTAGACTCTTCCCTGTGGAGAAATAAGAAGCCAAGGGGAAGCCAAGGAGGAAGGCCAATAAAACCTGAGGAATACGGTGCCTTAAAGGGGACGTTAGAGTAGGAAATATTTAGGGTGAAGGGGGAAGCATTAGGAGATACTTGTCACCTTCTCCCCATAGCTGTCAGTGACACAGGAGTTTGCACTGCTCTGCAGCCCTGACCCTGACCACAAGCGGACTCTGACACGGAAGCGGAGAGTACGTGTGGACGTGAGCACTGGGCACACTGAATGAAAGTTCACAAGCAGTCCTCAAAAACAAGTTTTAAGATTAACAGTTGACTTCTATTTCTCTTTCCCCCCTTCCCTCCTTTCCTTCCCCTTTTCCTTTCTTTTGCCAGATAATTATTACACACTTACTAGATGCCAGGCCTTCTCCTAGGCGCTGAGAACGTAAGGATGTGTCTGAGGCCCACGTTGCACCTCGACACGATGGTGCCAGCACAGGGATAAGTAGAGACGGCTGCGGGGACTCAGGTGGGTCATCTAATTCAGAAACGAATCGGCGCAGGGCGCCACTCGGGCTGGTGTCTGGGTTGTCCGTAGTCACGGGGTGCTGGAGAGTAGGTGATACTTAGGAGGTAGAAGGGGATGGGGGGAGAAGGGATAAGAAGGAAGCTAGGATGGTTCCCAGGTTCCTGGTTTGTATATCTGGGTAGGTAGTGAATACAATAGAAGAAATCGTTTTGGGAGAAAAAAATATTTAATTTAATATTAGGCATATTGAGTTTAAGATGTAATAAGATATTTTAGTGCCTGTTAGGTTGGCTATTTTGTTTTTTTTTAAAGATTTTATTTATTTTTAGAGAGAGGGGAAGGGAGAGAGACAGAAAGGGAGAGAAACAGCAATGTATGGTTGCCTCTCTCACATGGCCCTCACTGGGGACCTGGCCTGCAACCCAGGCATGCGCCCTGACCGGGAATTGAACCGGGACCCTTTGGTTCCCAGCCCGCGCTCAGTCCACTAAACCATACCAGCCAGGGCAGGTTGGCTATTTTGTATTCTAGTTGGAATACAGTCTAGTACAGGTGAATGTCTGGTCTACACTCATGTCTCTGAACATATGATACTTTTGTTAATTATGATAGAATAAGAATAATTCATAATATTTTGGCAGAGTAAACCTCTCTGTCCCTCCACCTTCTTTGTCCCATTCAGTCATCGCCACAGCATCAAACTATGCTGTGCGCAGTGGTCATTATTAGCTAGAAACAGGTTTGGGAGACCTCTTTAGAAGACTCTGAAAACCGAGGCTTGCTCCTGTGGAGGGGTACGGAAGGTGCCCCCTAGGAGAGAGCAGCAATGGGTCAGGCTGTGAGGGATTATGCTGGAAGGTGGAGCTGGGATCCTGACAGAGAACAGAAGGGCAGGAAAGGGAAGAGCACTGGAGAGCAGACAAAAAACATATTGTGTGTTCAAAAATGAAGATTTCAAGCTGGACTGTGTATGGGCTGGAAAGTACCAATGAGAGAAAAGATTCTTGGCACCATCTTCTGGCCTCAGCAATCAACTGGTAGTGAGATTGTATTATTTCTGGTAATGAGCTTTACCTTCGTAGCCTTCCAGGTATTTTGGAGCTTAAGGCAAGATATAATAATAGGCCCGGCTGGTGTAGCTCAGTGGATTGAGTGTGGGCTGGGAACCAGAGGGTCCCGGTTCGATTCCCAGTCGGGGCACATGCCTGGGTTGCGGGCCAGGTCCCCAGTGAGGGCCATGTGAGAGGCAACCGTACATTGCTCTTTCTCCCTCCCTTCTCTCTCTGAAAATAAATAAATTAAAAAAAATTTAAAAAAAGATATAATAATAGATAACATTTCCTGAGCGAATTATTAGTGTATTTTCAAGCACTGTGCGTATTGTTTTACATGCATTACCACATTTGCATTATTAAAATAACCTTATGACAAAGGAATTACTACTCTCATTTTACAGATGCTGAAACTGAGGCTCAGACAGTCGTGTGCTGGAGGGAAAAGAGTGAGTGCTTGATGGAATGAAGGATTCAAACTCACAGTCCACATCTTTAGCCATTATGCTCTACCGAAGGTCCTCAAGGTACAGAGAAGAGCAGCAGTTTGAATAAAGGGGCTTGGGAAACAGTGGTCTTTAAAAGTTGAATGGAAAAGAGAATTCTCAGAAGAGAATGAGGAACTGCCACAGAAGGAAAAGTCAGAAAGGACAACTGTCATGGCAGCCAAGGGAATGGGGCTTCGACAGGGAGGGTGTGGTTGGCAGCCAGTACTGCGGAGGTCAAGCATGATGAGCACAGAGAAATGTGCGTTGGACTGGACAATATCCCGACTTTTGGCATTGGTGATCTTAGCCAGCGCCAGACCGGGATGGGTAAAGGAGGGAATGCGGAGGCCACAGGAGGAAGCAGAAAGAGCTGATGGCTCCATGAGGAGTTAGGCTGTGGAGGGGAAGAAGCAAGGGGGACTGCAAGGGAATGTCCAGTTGAGAGTCTTTATTTATTTGAATGAAAATGTGCTGTGTTTACCTGGTGTTTTTCATATGGGTTCTCTGATGAATAACGACATGCATATTCAACCTGAAACTTTCCCCCACACGGTACGTTTAGAAGGTTCCTCTCCTGTGTGGCTCTTCTGGTGGCATGTGAGCTCTGAATCCAAAATAAAACTTCTTGCACACGTTTGGCATGTATGGGACTTTTTTCTTTGTGACTGCTCTGTTGAGAAATAAGCTCAGAAATACGAAGAAAGCGCATTGCACATTCAGGACATTTTAAGAGCTTAAATTGTGAGAACAAAAGCAAAATTTCCCCACAATCTGCAGTGTTCAGAGTTGTCCTCATGGCCCTTCTTGGGAAGGCAAGGCTGCCTACAGCATTTTGTGCACCGACTGTGCCGGAACTGGCTGGCTGATGTGTGCAAAGCAAGAGGCAAAGCAAGATTTGTTTTCTGACCAAAATATTTATCAGAGTTGGTACATTCACAGGCTTTTTCTTTGGTCAGTGTGGTTTTTTTGATGCCTTGCTAATCCTGGGAATCATGTAAAGCCTCTTCCATGTACGCCCCATGGGGAGGGTTGCCCCTTTATGTGGATGCTCGCGTGCTGAGACCGGCGTGAGTGCGGGAGGAAGCTGCTGCCGCGCAGGCTCACTGGGCTTCTCTCCAACATGGATTCTCCTGTGCGTTCTCAGGTTTGCTCCATGACTGAAAATCTCCCCATAGGCATCATATTTATACTTTTTATCTCCTGAGTGAGTTTTCTGATGCAAAACAAGGTATGAATTATCACAGAAGCTTTGGTCACATTCAGGACACTTGTGTGAATGTGAACTCCTGACTTCTTCCCTGGGAAATTCAAGAATTTCAGAGAGTGCTCTGGTTCTTAAACACTGCGATACAGGTAATTATATTAATGGGGCGTGGCTTTCAATGTTAACTAAAAGGCTTATGAACCTTTTCTTGCAAGCAGAAGTTCCACCTGATATTTTCCTTTCAAAGACCGCAATTCCACCCCCAGAGGATTTTTCTGGGTAACAGGCAAGCGGCACACGAGTGGAGTATTTTTCTAAGGAAACTCTTCAAGTCCTTTAGAGTCTAGACTTAGCTGCTGACTATTCTCAGCTTTGCTTTCCCCTCCTGGGTCCAGGTTGTCAGGAGCGTTGATGCCATCTGGGTGTGGGAGTGTCTACAAGACACCATAGGGACTTTGGGTCAGAATGTTCTAGAACTAATGATTTTGGAAAAACTCCCATTACACAGGTAGAAGCAGCAGAAAGTGACCCCCAGTGGAAACTAGGGACCGGAGGAATTTGTGGCCACTGTGAGCCTTTCATGCTCACATTCTCCCCAGCCAAGCTGAGTTTTTCTTGTCTTTTAGGATGAAGAGATTTGTGACTGTTTATATGCTGATTGAGTAAAGGAAAGGTTGAAGGCACGGGACAGAGAGAGGGTGATTGATGGGGATGGGGAGAGGTGAGAGAGAGCGAGAGAGAGACTCTGGAGCACAGAGCACAGTTTCCAGAACGCACGGCTTTAGATAAGGGCAGATGTCTCCGTTACTGAGACAGTGATACAGATAAGGTTGCAGGTGGCCAAGAGGAACGGGAGGCTTCAGTTCTGGTGTTTTCTAATTGATCTTCATGGAAGGAGGCAAAGCCAGCTGTTGAGAGTGAGGGTAAGGAGGCGGGGTTGGGTGGATTGAGGAGAAGGTGAAAGTTTGCTGGATAAGGATTGAGATACTGGTATGTTAAACAAAAGCAATGTGACTTCTACAACTGAAGTATTTTCTAAAGTAAGGTTTTACTGAGCCAAAATGCTAACCACAAGAAGACCAGACTTGGGGCCCGGAGTCTAAATGCCCCAGCAGAATGGCTAGGTAGAAAAGACAGCATGCCTATCATCTTGGAATTTGCAAACATTTTTATGCATCAAGTAGGGGGAAGTGGGAAGAAAGATATAAGCCATAGAAATGAATTTATAGTAGTTATAAGAAAACGGGTAGAGGAAGGTGAAGCAGGGTTGGCTCTGGGGCAGGCACAGGGCCAGTGTAAAGAAATGTCCACTCCTGCACGTAAGCTGTGGCCGGCGGTCCGGAAGCCCACCCGTAACAACGAGCAAGGCTCCTGGCTAAAGTAGTCTGTGGAAATGGCCAATGGGAAATTAATCCAAAACTCCAACAGGCAATGGAAGGAATGTGAGCAGTCTTTTGTTGGCTGGCCTCCCACCATTAAAAGACAAACAGTTCTACCTCTCTCTCTCTCTGGCCACTATAATTTAATTTAGAACATCTCAGAATTTTCTCCTAGTCGATGTTAGTAGCAGCTCAGGTGTGGGACTTGTCTCCTACTATTAGAGAGTTAGGTTATTACAAACTTTCATGCTCAGAAACAGAACAGAGAAGGAATGATTGACTAAAAATGAACTTGAGTTATTTATTTATTTAAAATATTTTATTTTTGTTCTATTACACTTGTTCCAATTTCCCTCCCTTTGCTCTCCTCTGTTCAGCCCACTCCCTGCTCCCACAGTCAATCCCCATCCTGTTGTCCATGTCCATGGGTCACTCGTACACGTTCCTTGACTAGTCCCTTCCCTTTCTTTCCACCCTTATTGCCCTCCTGCCTCCCCTCTGGTTGCTGTCTATCTGTTCCTTGTTTCCATGCCTTTGGTTCTGTTTTGCTAATTTGTTTGTTTTGTTCATTGGGTTCTGCTTATAGGTGGGATCGTATGGTATTTGTTCCTCACCACCTGGCTTATTTCACTTAGCATAATGCTCTCCAGTTCCATCCATGCCAATGTGAAAAGTAGGAGCTCCTTCTATCTTTCTGCTGTGTAGAAATTTACCCTCCATTGTGAAAATGTACTAGTTTTTTGATCCACTCATTTACCGATGGGCACGTAGGCTGTTTGCAGCACTTGGCTATTGTAAATTATGCTGCCATGAACATCCGGGTGCATAGGTTCTTTTGAATTGGTGTTTCAGGATTTTTAGGGTACAATCCCAGCAGTGGAATTGCCAGGTCAAAAGGCAGTTCCATTTTTAATTTTTTGAGAAAATTCCATACTGTTTTCCAGAGTGGTTGCAGCAGTCTGCATTCCCACCAACAGTGCACTAGGGTTCCCTTTTCCCCATAACCTCGCCAGCACGGCCAGGTTGTTGCTTTGTTTATTATGGCCAGTCTGATGGTGTGAAATGATATCTCACTGTGGTTTTAATTTGTATCTCTCTGATGGATAGTGATCACCATCCTTTCATATGTCTCTGGGTCCTCTGTATGTCCTCCTTGGAGAAGTGTCTGTTCAGGTCCTTTGCCCATTTTTTAAAAAAGATTTTATTTATTTATATTTAGAGAGAGAGGAAGGGAGAGAGAAAGAGAGGGAGAGAAACATCAATGTGTGGTTGCCTCTTGCATGCCCCCTACTTGGGACCTGGCCCACAACCCAGGCATGTGCTCTGGAATCGAACCAACAACACTTTGGTTCACAGACCAGTACTCAATCCACTGAGCCACACCAGCCAGGACCTTTGCCCATTTTTTAATTGGGTTGTTTGTCTTCCTGATGTGGAGTCATGTGAGTTCTTCATATATTTTGGAAATCAAACCTTTGTTGAGGTATCATTGGCAAACGTATTTTCCCATGTGGCTGGTTTCCTTTTCATTTTGTTGATGTTTTCTTTAGCTGTGCAGTAGATTTTTATTTGTTGTAGTCCCATTTGATTATTCTTTCTTTTATATCCCTTGTTCTAGGGGACATATCATTGAAAATATTGCTGAGTGGGATATCTGAAAATTTCCTGCCTATGTTTTCCTCTAGGGCTTTTATGGTGTCACAACTTATATTTAAGTCTTTTATCCATCTTGAGTTTATTTTTGTGTATGGTTTAAGTTGGTGGTCGAGTTTCATTTTTTTTGCAGGTAGCTGTCCAGCTCTCCCAACACCATTTGTTGAAGAGGCTATTTTCACTCCATTTTATGCTCCTACTCCCTTTGTCAACTATTAATTGAACATAGAGACATGGGTTTATTTCTGGGATCTCTATTCTGTTCCATTGGTCCATGTGTCTGTTCTTATGCCAGTACCAGACTGTTGTGTTTACAATAGCCTTGCAGTATAGTTTGATATTAGATATTGTGATCCCTCCTACTTTCTTCTTCTTTCTCAAGATTGCTGAGGCTATTTGGAGTCATTTATGGTTCCATATAAATTTTTGAATATCTGTGCTATATCTGAGAAATACCAATGCCATTGGTATTTTAATAGGGATTGCATTGAATCTATAGATATCTTTGGGTAGTATGACATTTTAATGATGTTAATTCTTCCAATCCATGACCATGGTATATGCTTCCATTTATTTGAATCTTCCTTAATTTCTTTCTTCAGTGTTCTGCAGTTTTCTGAGTCCAGGCCTTTTACCTTCTTGGTTAAAAGCAAATTAAAAAGGAGAAAGAAAAATTGTCGTTGTTTGCAGATGACATGACAGTGTACATAGAAACCCTACAGTCTCCACCAAGAAACTACTTGACCTAATTAGCAAATTTAGCAAAATAGCAAGAAATAAAGTCAATATTCATAAATTGGAGGTAGTTCTGTACACTAACAATGAAATATCAGAAAAAGAAACTATTTGTTTTTCTTGTCTGATCACTGTGGTTAGAACTTCTAATACAATGTTGAATAGGAGTGGTGAAAGTGCACACCCATGTCTTGTTCCTGATCTTAGTGGGAAAGCTTTTAGTTTTTGCTCATTGGGTATGATGTTGGCTGTAGGTCTCAAATATACGGCCTTCATTATGTTGAGGAATGCTCCCTCTATTCCCACTTTGCTGAGTGTTTTTATCATAAATGGGTGCTGTACCTTATCAAATACTTTTTCTGCATCTATTGATAAGATCATGTGATTTTTGTCTTTGCTTTTCTTTATGTGATGTACTATGTTTATTGATTTGCAAATATTGTACCATCCTTGTATCCCTGGGATGAATCCCACTTGATCATGGTGTATGATCTTTTTAATGTATTGCTGGATGAGGTTTGCCAATATTTTGTTGAGGATTTTAGCATCTATGCTCATCACAGATATTGGCTTGTAGCTTTCTTTCTTTGTTGTGTTTTTACCCAGTTTCGGAATTAGGATAATACTGGCCTCCTAAAGAGTTTGGGAGTCTTTCCTCTCCTTGAATTTTTTGGAATAGTTTGAGAAGGATTGGAGATAGTTCTTTAAATGTTAGGTAAGATTTGCTTGTGAAGCCTTTGTGTGCTGGGAGTTTTTTGATTACTGGTTCAATTTCACTGGTTGTTATCGATCTATTCAGGCTTTCCACTGGTTCCTGATTTAGTTTTGGAAGATTGTATGTTTCTAGAAATTTGTCCATTTCACCTATGTTGTCAAATTTTTTGGCATATGGTTGTTCATAGTAATTTCTTATAATCCTTTGTATTTCTGTGGTATTGGTTGTAACTTCCCTTTCATTTCTGATTTTATTTATTTGGTCCTTCCTCTTTTTTTCTTGATGAGTCTGGTTAAAGGCTTGTCAATTTTGTTTACTTTTTCAAAGAACCAGCTCCTGGATTTATTGATCTTTTGAATTGTTTTTTTTTTTTAGTCTCTATATCATTTAATTCTGCTCTGATTTTGACTATTTCCTTCTTTCTACTTGCTCTGGGTTTTGTCGTTGTTCCGCTAGTTATTGTAGAAATAGGGTTAGGTTGTTTATTTGAGGTTTTTCTGTCTTCTTTAGGTAGGTCTGTATTGCTATGAACTTCCCTCTCAGGACTGCCTTTGCTGTGTCCTATGGGTTTTGGACTGTTGTGCATTCATTTTCATTTGTTTCCAGCAACTTTTGGACTTTTTCTTGCTCTCATTGTAAACCCATTCATTATTTAATAGCATGCTATTCAGTCTCCATGTATTTGAATGTTTTTGAGTTTTTCGTTGAGGCTGGTTTCTAGTTTCAGTCCCTTGTGGTCAGAGAAAATGCTTGATGTGATTTCAATTTTCTTGAATTTGTTGAGGCTTGTTTTGTGTTCTCCCTGTGGTCTATCTTTGAAAATGATGCGTGTGCATTTGAAAATAATGTATATTTTACTTCTCTGGGGTGAAAGGTTCTGTATGTATCAATTAAGTCAATTTGATCTCGAATGTTTTACAATGCCACAATATCCTTATTGATTGAATTTTTTAAAGTAAGAGAAGAAAAACCCTTTCAGTAATTTTCAGGAAGAGATTTAAGGAGAACAGCTTCAAAGTTAGTAATATTTGAAAAAAATCAGAACTGGTGTCAATATTTTCCGATCAAATTTTTATATCAACTACTAAATTATTTTACACTGATTAATTTGCTTTTAGCCAAATTGTTTTTGGCCAAGTTTCTCTTTACGAAATTAACTTTTGGTTAAGTCACTGGAGTTGGGTTTTATAGGACAGATGCAAAGTTTGGACAAATAAACAAGAGAGCTTGTTGGCTAGTCATATTCACATTTCATTTTTTGAGCCACAGCACTTATCTTTTGGTGTGAAATAGGAGAATTTTGATAGTTGTATCACCAAACTGAAGGGGCTCATTCTCCTGCACACATCAACGCCCAGTCAAACGTGAATAGGAGTCTGCAGCAAAGAAAGTAAAGGCTTATTTAAGGGAATGGCACCAAGACTGGAGTCACGGGTAAGTAAGTGCTCTAAGACCTGGCTCCCTGAGGCATTCTAGGGAATTGGTTACATAGCATAAACATTATTAATTGTGTTGACTAAGGGAGTTAGGGTCATAGTCTCCACTGACTGGTTGGAGCCAGGGTGTGGGGTAGCTGACCATTTCATCTAGTTCTGAAGTCAGCCATGCAGTTGTTCTGTCTGTTCTCTCAAGGATGTGGTCGGTAGAGTCGTTCTGCTTTTCTGGATCTGGTGTTGAAACACAAGTGAGGCTTAGATATTATCTTTAGTTTGACCGAAATTCTGTTTCTGTGGTCAACAGACCTTAAGATTGTTTAATGCTGACCAGAACCTGAGGGAGTGGATGTGCAAGGAAGGAGAGAGGCAGGCATGTCATGGTGCTGGATTGAACTAAAAGAAAGAAGACAAGGTCATATTAAAGAAAGGAAATTTCTTTGTGCTTACAGCTAGAATGAAAACCGTAGGCAGCTATTTCGTATTTAGAAAGAGAAGTGCCAGCCTATCCACCCAGACAACTCAGAGACCCCAGTGCCACACCAGTGCTGATTGTTCGGTGGGGCTGATTTCCAGAAACCGCTCAGAATTTCAAAGCTCAGTGTGAGAAATACTACTATAAATAAGCTATCTACATTATACAATTTGAACAATAAATAATTCTACCAGTTAATAGAGAGGACAAAAACACTCACAAATGATGCTAAAATAACCAAATTTTAGTAAACATTGGAGACTTCTAAAAAGGCAATTGTTTAAACAGAAATCTATATATTTTTGAACTCTACAAGTATGAAATATGAGCTTAATGGCTATAATTGTCACATATTCTTCAATTTTAAAAATAAAACAATTTCTGGACATTTAGAACAGGTCCTTTAAATAAAAGAATACATATGCATGGGGAGGAAATTTCCATCGCGAAATCTTTACATAACTCTGAAGCAGTGGCGTAAAGCGCCCATCCCGCTCCCATTTCAAGCGCCAGCAGAGGCTCTTTGAAGGCTTCAGATGTGTGAGGCAGGAAGACTCAGCCTTTCCTGGGCTCCCAGGAGCCTCTGCGGGGCCCCATCATTCCAGAGTCCTTGTGCCCACAGCCTTGCTTCCCGCTGAGCCTACAGTTTGTAAGAAAAATGGCAAAGTTAGCGTAGTAATAAGCATATGAAATTTTCTGTTCTTAAGAGTTTGTTATATGAGCCCAATTAGCTTAGAATTGATTGCCCCTCCCCCAAACTTGCAGAAAACACATAAAAAACAGAAATTAAATATATAACCCATGCATGAATAAGAAAAATATTCAAGTCCCTAGTTCACATTACAAGCTAGGGTGGTGTGTATAGTCCAAAATAAAGTCCTGGACTTCCCAGCTAGTGGCAGAGTTGCTCTCTAGTGGTTTCCCACGAGGAAGCAAGACTCGGCCCTGGTTACCAGCTTCCATCCCAGTTCAGACAGAAGGACCCTCCTTTGAGTCATCCAGCCCTTCATTTCAACTAAATCCAAAGAGTTACAGTCTTTCTCTACTTGTCCTCTGCCTCCTATCCAGATTCTTGAGTTGCCTGGTGATCATTTTTTTTTCTATATTCAGTGTCCCCCCACCCACTTTCAGCTCTGGCTGTCACTGAACTGCTTACCATTCCCAATCTTGCATGTGCAAACTGGGCTCTGCAGGGTGACTCAAATATGCAGCGCTGGGAGAAGGGAGGCTGGGCGGGAAGCAAGGCTGTGGGCACAAGGACTCTGGAATGATGGGGCCCCGCAGAGGCTCCTGGGAGCCCAGGAAAGGCTGAGTCTTCCGGCCTCACACATATGAAGCCTTCAAAGAGCCTCTGCTGGCGCTTGAAATGGGAGCAGGGTGGGCACTTTCCACCACTGCTTCAGAGTTGTGTAAAGATTTCACGATGGAAATTTCCTCCCCATGCATATGTATTCTTTTATTTAAAGGACCTGTTCTAAATGTCCAGAAATTGTTTTATTTTTAAAATCAAAGAATATGTGACAATTATAGCCATTAAGCTCATATTTGATACCTGTAGAGTTCAGATAAATGTCCTTAACAGCAGTTTTATTTGCATTTCTTGCTACCTTCACCTGATTAGCTCCCACTTTGCTTCTTTGGCAATGTCTGCCCTAAGTTCTATCCAGAAACTTCTATTTGAAGACTACGCTTTTCTTTGTAAAATTTCCAAAATGTTTTCTTTTTCACAATTCGTCACCCCAGACTTTCTTTCTAATATTTGCTATTCTTCGAGCATCTGTGCCAGCAAAGCAGCAGCTGTGCTGTTCATCAGAGTGAGTGAGGTTAAACGTAGTGGCCCCGCTGATCTAGGGCTCTTTAGTGACGATGCTAACTGTTCTTCAGCAAGTGGGCCTAAGCTCAACATTGTGCCTGATGTTTTCCCAGGGCAAGGATGAAAAGTCAAAACGAGACTGATCTTAGCTTCCCTCCCTCTGTTTTTGTTTTACTGAGCGGGAATCAGCCCTCAGTCTCGAGCGAGGATCTTTCTTGTAAAAAGTTCTGCAAGGTAATTTCACCTCTTGAGAGTCTTCAAATTGTCCTTCTCTCATCATCTAATTAATATTTGACAAATAATTGTAAGACAAACCAAGTATTCAGCAACTACTAAAAAATGTTACGTACCAGGAACTAAATCAACCTTTGAGACAGAGACAAACAAGATAATGATCTTGCTCACCAGGAGCTAGCAGTTGGAGAAAGCAAATATGCTCAGTGCCATAGCAGTGCTAAGCTGGTCCGAGGAATTCCCCAGGGCTTTGCAACAAGTATTTTGGTAGCTTAGGCATGGAAAGAGGACTTGGACTTTGTCGGGCAATATAGAAAGGCGTGTTTGAGTATTGGTAAGATCTATTCACTTAATAACAGGAAACCTTGTATTTCAAGTTGTTTGCTTACACTACAAGCATTAAGTAGGTAGAGCCAGATTCCAGGCTTTATAGACACGATCTTTCCAGTCTAAGATAACAAATGCATGTTCTCTGGTTACTGATCTGCCTGTTTGCTCAGCCTCATGGGTCCCAGTGGCACCACGTGTTGCCCTTGAGCCCTGACCACTGTGCTTGGACCAGAGCAGGCACATGACCGAGCTGGGGCTGCCAGGGACTTCCCTGCCTCTGACCACAGAGATTGGTTTAGGCATGAACACCTGCCCCAGGCTCCCAGAGAGAGGCCTGCCCCAGAGAATTAGGTCTGGGGAGAAAGGGAAAGAGTGTGAATAAAAGCAAGTGAAAGATGTTCCATGGGTAAAAATTAAAGTGGATCATTGACATAAAGCTATAAAACTCCTAGAAGAAAATGTAGCACATAATCTTTATGACCTTGGATTAGGCAAAGATTTCTTTGATAGGACAAAATGAGTAGGAACCATATGAGAAAAAATTTCATAAATTGGACTTTATACAGAAAAAAAAAGCTACTCTTTGAAATGTACTGTTAAGAAACTCAAAAGACAACCCATAGACTTGGAGAAAATATTTGTAAAACACACATTTGATAAGGGACTCATAAGTAGAATATAAAAACACCCTTACAACTCAATAAGAAGACAAAAATTCTCCAGAAATTGACAAAAGAGTTAAACCTTTCACTAAAGAAAAGTTATGGATGGCAAATAAGCACATGATTAGATGCCAAACATCATTATTTATTAGGAAAATACAAATAGAACCACAGTCGGCTACCACAGCATACCTATTAGGGTGGCTCAGATGAAAAAAGAGCGACTGCACCGAGTGTTCTAAGGGCGTGGAGCAGCTGGGACGCTCACACAACACGGGTGGAAATGGAATGGTACGGCCACTTTGGAGAACAGTTTGAGAATTTCTTATAAAGCTAAACACGCTCTTAAGATGGGACCCAGCAGTCCCATTCCTAAATGGTTCCCCAAGAGAAATGAGACCATAAACATGAATCTGCAGAGACCTGTGCGTGAGTATTTATGGCAGCTTTACTCATCGTGGCCTCAAACCGGAAACAACTCAAACGTCCATCAGCAATGGACAAACAAACTGTGGTCTGTTTATGCAATGTAATGTTTCTGAGTAACAAAAAGGAACTAACCACAACTGCTCATAACAAGAATGTGAGTATATCTTAAAAACATTATACTGTATGACTTAATTTACATGAAACTCTAGAAAGGTCAAAGTGTTAGACTAGACTAGACTAGAATAAAAAGATCGGTGATTGGCAGGGCTGAAAGTGGGGGAGGAGACTAACTGAAAATAGCTCAAAGGAACTTTTTGGAGGGATGGGTATGTTCTATATTTGAGTTGCAGTAGTGGCTGCATGCCTGTATACATTTGTCAAAACTCATGAATTACATACTTAACAAAGAATAAATTTTATTCTAAGTAACTGATACTTCATTAATACCGACCCCGCCCCCAAAAAATGAGCGTGTGGGGGGCTAGCAGTGAAGGAGCATAGACCTTGGGAGCCGGTAGGATCTATCTTCTGCCACATGCATAGCAAAGTGGCAGAGTCTGGTCTGCAGAGATGGAAGGTGGAGTGGATGCACAGAAAAGGCAAAGCAGGATGTGGGGCGATTTCTAAAGCTGTTTGAATCCCCGGTTCCAACTTGTACCTGGGGCCCAATTGCCTTCCTGCCCTCGGCTTCATCCCTGCCCTGAGCTCCCTGAGCTTTGTATAATGAAGTTCCTCTTTTTGGCCTAAGCATTCTCCGTGGATTTCTGTCACTTGCTGTCAAAGGGGCCCTAATGAACAAGGAAATGAGCACCTCTGCACAACACTGGAAGCAAACATCCCCCACGAATATAATCTTCAGGAGCAGAGAATTTCTTGGCACTTTCACAAGCAAGATGTGTTTGAGAGACTACCCTTGTTAGGATTTCCTAAGGAGATTGAAGAAGGAACACTGCTGGGGGTGGGGCCTCAGGGTCGAGGCCCGGCTCCGCGATACCCCAGCTGTGCAGTCTCTATGAGTCTCCTCTCACCGAACTTTCACTTTCTCACACGTAAAAGGAGGAATTAAACTGGATTCATGGTTTGCAAGTTCTTATCCAAGGTAGATAAGTAGCCTGATGCACAAAACAGGAATGAGTAGACCGCTATCATTGATGTGGGGGAGGCCTCAATTTGCGCACTTGGAGTCCAGGAGTGAAGCCGTTTGTGGGACAGATCTTGGTGTTTGAAGATGAAAGAGTGGGAAGTCATCTGTATTAGTTGGAATATAAATATAGGAACTAAGAATGTAAGCATACCTCTAAGATAATGACAGAAGGAGCTTGCCTAAAAACAAATGTTTGGAGCTAAAGTCTAAGTCGTGTTCAGAGCAAGACTGTCTGCCACCCTCTATTTTAGGGCTGAGCTTCTTTTCGGCCGAGCTCTTTCTGTGCATCTCCTAATACAGTGCAGCTATGAGCTTCATGAGGGAAGGCTCCAAATCTGCCTTGTTTACCGATTCCTTCATGCTTCAGCACCCCCAGTGCCCCCGCAGTTCCACGAGGGCTTCTCTGTCAGCAGCAGCTCACTGAAGGAGCCGAGCACTCTCTGGACGTTCAGCCCCTTCCTTCCAGGAGCACCAAGCAGCTGCTACTAATTTCTCCTCCTCTTCTTCCCACTGGCCTTTTATATTTCAGGGATGGTACAAGGAAGGAGAGACAATAAAGCTGACTTATGGTGTCACTAGGGTCTTTTTCCTATGGTTCTGTCCCTTGTGGACCTCATGTGGAAATGGAGCTGCTGGTGGACAGAAAATCTAGTCCAATCTAACTGTGGCAGAGAGGCCAATGGTCCTCCAACAGTTTGTGCTCCTCCTCCTGCCAGGTGACTGGTAAGTGGTTGTCTAGGCAAGGACTACATTTCCCAGCACCCCTTACTTCTTGGTGAGGTCCTGTAACTGATTCTTGCCAAAGACATGGGAGCCAAAGTGACTTGTGTCCCTTATGAATTGTTTGTCACCAGCCTGTTTGCCCTCAGATCCACTTCCTTGTCTGCTCCTTGCTCTGCTTGTTCTGTAAGGGACTGTCCCTGCCAACATCAATTTTTCAGGCTTTCTGCCCTTGTCTAGGCTAGGTTTGGGGGTGCAGCACTGGCAGGAGATTGGAAGGAGGGAAGGAGGGAGGAAGAAAACAGGATATTTCAGCTCTGATCTTTTTGCCTCCGGTGACATCTCTGTGGTCTCAGTTTTTAACTAATAGCCTCTAAGAGCCCCTCTTTCATGTCTCAGATGCCTAGCAAACTTCTCTGTGGCTCAAAAGTGGCCCGTGGGCTGGCTCTTCCAGTCCCAGATGGGAGTGACTCCTTGCTGATGCTAACCTCTAGATGGCCTGATGCCCCCTGCTTGGCTTTTCAGCTCTTGAAATTGCCATATGGAGTGCTCTTTTTTTAAAATTCTGGTTACCTGGCTTGAACGTTTCTGCTAAGATCCTGACTAATAAGAAGGCCAAGGTGGCAGGCGTGCTATTTCTCCTCTCCCTCTCCCTGTGTCCTGGCTGGGGCCCAAGGGGAAATGGACCACAGGATGGGAGGAGCCTGGGTCTCTGTGCAGGATTGCCACCTGCAGGCCAGAAACCCCCACATCCAATGGTTATATGAGTCAAACATGAGATTCTATGTTGTCGAGCTACTGAAATGTTGAGGTTTTAATTTTTTATTTATTTTTTATTGTAGTAGCCAGCCTTACCCTGATAATCCTAACCGAAACACGAATGGAAATCCCAGACACCTTTCTGCATGGCCTCAAGGACATTGCTGTTCGACAGCAATCAGAGAGGTCGTGTCTAGGTCCCTCCCATGCTCTACGATGCTGTACATTCGCTTTAAGAACATCCTGAGTAAGGCAATAAATTATAAAAATATGATGACCAAATTCTAGCGTTCTTTATTTCTAAGCTATTTTACTTGTGAAATAATTAATATACTCTCCCATCAGTGAATTAACGTATCAATTTCTTGAAGTGTTTTCCAGTGGCCTGGAGTTTATGAAAACCTTTGCTAGGCGCTGAGTTACCCCTTCTGGATTCCAGTAAGGCAGGCTCAGAGGAAGGGCTTGGCAGTCACTGGGCTCTGGATGAGAGAGAATGGGAATAAAAAAATGTAAATAGAAACCACAGACCTCCCAGGTACTGATTCCCTATGGCTTTTGATGGTACCTTGGTCAAGTTCATCATTCTGAGGCTTTAGTGCAAGAAAACCTGGTAGGCATTTTTCTCTTTAGTGTTTTGTGTTGTTCAGAGCAGCTAGTGCCAGTAGCAGTCTCAGTTTTTTGGTTGTAAGTCACAGGATTCTACTGTGCCATATGTTTTTTTTGTGAGAAATATGGCTGGTGTGATGGACAGACTCAGCCGTGGCCCCTTTCCTGGCCCAAATATGTAAGCAAATTGTTACCCATCATGCACCGGGGAGAGGCTCATCCAAGGCCCAATTCAGACTTTCCAGGTGACCCGCGTGTGGGGTGCACATTCGCCCTGAGCCATTTGTTGCCCTGGGTCAGCTGGCTGCGCGTCAGGGCTGTAGAGCATCGCAGGGGACATCAGATCTGGCAGGGCCTTGAGAAGGGCCCAGGGTGATATCCAGGAGCCGACGGAGGCAGCTGCCGCTGGGTTGGCAATGGCTCTGCGGAACTGCCCTAAGGGACGTGGGCCTCGTGGTGCCTGTCATGTCTGGGAAAAGCACAGTTAGCTGTCCAGAAACTTGCTGGGTTGTTCGGGATTCTTTCTTCTTTGTAAGAGTTTATTTATCTTTTAAACCCAAAACATTTTATTGAACCATATGGAGTGAGAATTAAAAAAAAAAAAGAATGGTGTGCCAGAATGCCTCTCACAACCCCTCTGTCCCTCTGGGCTCCAAGTCGGCAGCCCCGAAAGCACCCATAGGACACACAGAGGTCCGGGCAGAGACTGTCCCTCGGGCTCCAATCATCTAAGTTCCTATCATTATAAAAGGAACATAGAAAGATCCCTAGAAGGGTAACCCTGCAAACACTTACTGGTTCTTCCCACTATGAAAACACAGGAAAAAGGGGAGGGGCTGCTTCCGAGGACTGGCTGGGTGAAGCCCTGGACCAGGAGGCTGGGAGGCAGCAGTGAGGATTGACAGGAGTGTGAAGGAATCACTCCTGGTACTTCTAGACTTAGCACACTCTCCTAACCCTTTCCTTGCCAGAAGGGGTCAATAAATCCACTGGACATGTCCTCCTCCCCCACCCCCGACTTCTCCTCTCTGCTTGGGAAATGACCTCTCTCTCTCTTTTTCACAGTTTTCTTTACATGGACACATTTCATACACCTCCCCCAGTTAAAGTGTGTGACTCAGTCGTTCTCAGTATATTTGCAGAGCTGAGCAATCATCACCACAGTCAACTTTAGAAAATTTTCATTAACCCCAGAAGAAATCCTGCACTTCTTAGCTGTCACACCCGCTTACACAGTCCTCCTCTCCCTTACAGCCCCAGCAACCCATCACTCATTTGCTTTCTGTCTCAATGGATTTGCTTACTCTGAACAATTTATATAAATGGAATCAGATAATATGGGATCTTTTGTAAGGAGCTTCTTTCACTTAGCATAATGTTTTCAGGTTTATCCATGCTATAGCATGTATCAGTACTTCATTGTTTTTTACTGCCAAATAATACACCAATGTGTGGGTATACCACATTTCATTTATTCATTCACTAGCTGACGGGTGTTGGGTTGTTTCCACTTCATGGCTATTGGGAATAATGCTGCTGTAAATGTTCAAATGTTCAGGCAGACGCATATGCTTTCATTTCCCTTGGATATATACTATACTTAGGACTGGGATTACTGGATCACGTGGTAACTCTGTTAACTATTTCCTGGGGCTACTTATAAAGTTGGACTTGTTGGAGAATTCCTCATGCTTCCTTAATCCTTGTTTCTATTTTACTCTTAGAAATTTGAATTGAAAATATGTGTGTGGGTACTGATTTTTATTGCTGCACTTTAATTCGACTAGATGCGTGTCCGCATGGTGGTTTTGGCCCCTGTAGGTAGGAGCCCACGCTGTTTTTGTATGTTGTTGGGCAGTCTTCCTCGTTCTTCCATTTGTTCACTGCAGGTTAATTTCTCTCTTTGAGACTGTGGTTTGTTTTTATGTTAGGAATAGAAATGACAAGAGTGAAAATTCAATTCTTATTACATTAAAGACTGGGGGCTGGAAGTGAGGTTAGCAAGGGGGCGACGGAGGTGTGGGAGGGAGTCTAATTCCTGGACCGCAGGGGATGTGGCAGCTTTGGAGCCACTGGCCTCCGGGGCCCCCGGCTGCCCTCCTACAGCTGCGCCGCCTCCCCCTGCTCCCTGGCTCTCAGCGCCCTACATGCGGCCTGGCATTCACGAGAAACACCTGCCCACAACAATTGCCAAGGGCTGAGGAGCTGTTTGAGACTCTATATCCTGTTTGGGAACGGTTTCAGATGAAATCAGTGACTCTTCCCTGCATCAAAACAATTTTTTTAAGAGAAAAAAAAAAGGAGAGCAGCAAGAAGTCTGGCTTCAGGGAAGCGGTCCACGCACAGCGTCCCCCCGCCCAGCCCCCCCCCCCCCCCGGGCCCCCCCCCCCCCCCCCCACGGGCTGCAGGACAGCAGCGAAACCCCCTTGAGGAGGGCAGCAGGAGTCTGGGCGGCTGGATGCCATCGGGCCACTTCTCGCTCCTTGCTCCTGCGTCGGCTTGTTGAGAGCCGTTGGGTGCCTGCGCCGTGCTGGGTGCTGGGACTATTCCCGCTGCATGGAGCTTGCAGTCCTTAATGCCTGCTTGCCTTTCCTCCTTTTCTAGCTCCTTTCCCATGAATCTCTTTTCCCTCTTCTTATGCTTCTCTATTTTTACATATTAAAGGAACACCATTTTTCAAAAAAGGTGTTTTCATGTCTATGTTTCTTTTTCTGGAACCACACAGAAAGAATTTGGAGTTGGGAGGCTTTGGCACAGCCCAAGGGCCCACCCTATGTCCCCAGGGACCTTGTCTTTTCCTTGGACAGGATAAGCTGAGACCCAGACGGGGTGTCTCCAAGGAAGTGTGGGAGCGCAGCACCCTCCATGTGCAGGCCCTGGTACTGGCTGTGAGGGCAAGTGGTGCTGCCCAGAGGAGGAAGTGTGAGTGTGAGTGTGTGTGCGTTGGGGTCCCTGGGGAGAAGGAACAGAAAGTCCTGTATGAAGGCCTTAGAAGTCCCTCAAGCCCAGTTGGGCCACTTACCTCACATCTGGTTGTAGCCCCAAGGTTTGCCCTCGGTAGTGCTTCCTGGCCCTGTTGGGATCCTTTGTCCGAACTGGTGTTTTCTATCCCGGAGTGTTTGGGGCCCTGCCTCTGACCAGTCTGAGCTAAGGACAGGTCAGATGTGCACAGTCCGCCCCTCCTGCGTGCCACTGTTTTTCCTTGGAGAGAAGACAGCAATACTGGCAAGGCGCTGCCAGCTGAGTGGCCACGGGGCCTGGACTGGAGCTCGGCGGGGGTTTGGAGCCATGCTCTTCACCTTGTTGGCAGTGGAGGACCCGTGTGTTTTGTTCTTGTTTTTTATTTCCAGTCTTTGTGAACTGGTATTTTTTGGTAAAATACAACAAACACTAAACATGAAGGAACAAAACCCTTGGCATACAAAATACAAGCTCTAATTTTATTATTAGATTTGATAGGTCTTAAATTGCTCTGAAAAGATTATAAAACACTCTCAGTTTCTGTACTTTTCCTGTTGAGCCCAGTGACAGACTGCGGGCTGGCAGCAGTCCGCAGACCACACGCTGGCCCTCGCTGCCTCCCTTGTCCCCATCGCCTGCCCATGGGAGCAGCCAACTCTTGCCTTTGGCTGGCCGACAGGACCACTGGCCTACGGTGCTGGCTGGGGAGGTTTCTTCACAATAGAGTGGAGTCGGGAGCAGAAGTCCTAACCGGAGTCTGTTACATGTTCTAAGATGCAGGGTTTCTTAGAAAGCAATTTTAGTAATAGCTGAACCCACTAGCTGGTCTTAGTTACAAAACTCTTGGAATCCACAGAAAAGCCATAGTGGTAGGAAGGCAGAAGAAAGGGCAGTTCTGAGGACCTCAGCAGCCCAAGTTCATGGGCCTTCGCTTAGGGCCCCATCATTAACATGGCTCAATTGCTAACTCCCTTGGTCTCTGTGCCTCTTGGCATAAATTGTGAGGAGACAGATTCTGTGGGTTGAATATGGAAGAAGGTCCACCTCAGGCCAGGAAGTGGTGGGCCAAGACATGGGGTCTCACAGCCTGCGCTCCACTCCAAAGGGCCCGTGGAAGCCAACTCCCTCAGAAGGAAGTCAGTGGCAAAACTGGGACCAAGAGCAGCCCTCCGTGCAAGCGCTACCCATGGAAGGTCTGGAGTGATGTGCCAGTTATCTCAAGCAGGAGAAAGGCTTTAATCACTAAATTGCAGGGAGACATTCCTGCCATGCCCTGGGCAATCAGCTCATCCCCATGGGTCTCTCAGTGCGCTGAAATGTTGCTTCTTTGCTCCTGGCCTAACTGTTCACTTAGCAAACAGGAGTCTCCATGGAAGGCACTGACCTGTGATTTATGTGTCATAAAAGGGCCAGGGTGTTTGATGCCTGTACTTATCTGCTTGAGAAGAAACATTAAATGAGAGCTAATGGGCCCTTGCTTCTAATGTGGCTGCTGCTTGCTTAATGTGCAGTGTACAGGGCTCCATTTCTAGCCAGCTCCCCGGCCAGGCCAAGCTGATGTTCATCCTACAGATCTCGGCGAAGCTCAGCCACAGCCACAGCCACAGCCACAGCCACAGGAAGCAGAACTGAAAGCCTCGGAAGCTGCTGTTTGCTCCTTTCCATACCATTACCACTGAAGGTCTCTTGCTATGAAGATGTTTATATACAAAACTTCAGAGTTAAAATCCTAATGTGAAGTAAAAATTTAAGCTGATGACATCATTTCAAATGATGATTTAGCAATTCATAGTTCCATATGGAAGCTCCAGATGAGAGGCCTCCTTAACCTTATACTGAACACTTTCTTGTGGAGCCAGGGTTCATTTGAATCCAGAGCCACTGTGTTTTCTTTTAACCAGCCAGCTGATGCTGAGTGCGCAGAATTGGTTCGCTCTGCGCCTCCACCAGAAGCAGACGCTAGGTGGCACTGCGGTGCAACATTCGTGCACTGCAAAGCGCGTTAGCCCGCAGAAAACCAGGGAAGATTTAGTGCTCAGAAAAGTTAAATACTTTAAGAAAACAAGTACAAAAGTCACCACTTAGAGGTTGCTGTAGAGGCCCTGGGACTACAGACAATTTTAATTGGTGACTAAATGACAAAATGGCATGGATGGCATAGAATATGTGCCTAGTGGTGGTTTGCAGTTTTGACACTTAAGAATCACAACCATCTCATATGCCTAGGAGATGAGAAAGCAGAGAGAGAAAAGGCTGAGAAATCAGATCAGGTGAGATAATAATGTATTTTAAAATTATTATTATTATTATTATTATTTTATTTTGAGGGAGAATTTGGTGTGGAATACTTAAAGTTTCTCTGGATGTATACTCCCATATGGCCATTGAATTGAATGAATGTTAGCGTAGTTAGTAGTTATAAGAGTTAGAGAATCCTGGTAAGTAACATAGCTATAAGGTACTTATTCATGAGTGATAAAATGAATCCAGAAAGAAAAACTAAGTGAAACATCATAAGACATATCTTCTCATGGGCCACATACTCTATTATTTATTCAGGCTTTTGTTAGGCTATGATACAGAGTAAATGAGCCCACCAGATTTTGATGGTTTGGGAGATACACATAAGCTTATTATCTGAACCTTATTTACTCTTAGTTTGCAAGGATTTCTTCAATTTATTTCCGTTTCTAATGGCACTTTAAATCAAAGGCTCTCTAAGTGTGGTTCCTGGACCAGCTGTGTCAGCATCACGTGAGAGCCTGTTAAAGATGCAAGTTCCCAAGCCCCACCCGAACCTCCTAAAACAGAAACTCAGGATGGGGCCCAAGAAGTATTTTAGCCAGTCCTCCAAGTGATGCTGATGTTGGTGCATGCTCAGGTATCAGCCAATTGCTCTAAAGGATCCCGAAAGTATTTCTGTGAAAAAAACTGAGACTAGGTAGGTTATTCAGTAAATATTTGAGCCCTTGTTGGTTTTAGCAGTGTGGTAAGTGCTGGGGTTATAAGGGAGAAAACGTGGTTCCCCTCTCAAGCTGTTTACAATTGAGTGGGGAAGGAGGTATACCTACAAATATAAATGCAATGACTGCTATAAAAATATAATAATTCTGCCTAGGAACGAGGGAGAGGAAAGCCTTAAAGGGTGGTAGAGGACATGTGAGCAGAGTCTCCATGAGGAGTGAGAAGGGTGAGAAGATTTAATGAGGCAGAGATGGGTTTGTAACTTTCAACCTTGCCTTTCATTATGACCAGGGCAGAGCCTTGTCTGCCTGAACAGCAGAAGGAGCTATGCATGCAGAGAGAGGCCCTTTGAGTCTTCCTCCCCCTACCGTGTCAACGACATGGGCTTTGCTGGTCAGTTATTAAGAGGAACATTTGGCTGGCTTCGGACTTTCACTGATTCCCAGAAGCCAATAAAATAATTAATATCTACAGAGCTCTGAGAGAAAAGTTACTCAAGATTATTATACCCAGCCAAAGTATCGGTCAAGCGTAGAGACAACAGGCAAACATTATCCCACACCAACAAACTTAAGAAATACAGAATGTATTAAAACTTCTTGGGGAAAAAAGTACTCAGTGACAAGATCCTGCCATGTAAGAGGTGAATCCAAACAAAGAACTCAGGAGTGGAGTGGTCAGGAGAAGACTAGGGGTAAATCTGCACCAGGGAATATGGGTGGAGGTGAAAGATACAACTTTTTCCATCTTTCTTAGCAGGAGGTTGGTTTTTAAAAATAACTCTAGTCACTTCGTACTTTTTAAATAATCCTTTTATCTTAACCTAGAGGGATCTTTTAAGAAATAATGCCATTTATAGCAAAGAAACTTCTATCTGGAGTTTCTTTCCCTTCACTTTCTTTAGCTTCTTTTACATCTAAGTTCAAATAAAAGTAAGTTTTAAAACTTTACTGTCTATCTCATTTTAATTAACTTATTTTCCTGCCTATCCATCCATCTATCCAGCCAGCCAGCCAGACACTCACCTTTCTGCCCATCTTTGGCTAATCTCTTTCATTCACTCTCATAGCTTTACGTATCACCTACACACTCATGATGTTCCATTATTTACCTCCAACCCTGATGACTCTTCTGATTTTCAGATTCATTGGTCCAACAGCCCACTAGGCATCTCCATCTGGATGTCCGAGGGGCACTGAAAACTCCACGTGGTCAAAACCAAACTTATTTTTTTTTCATTTTCCAAATGCAAATGTGCCGTTCTTCCTCTATTCCTATTTCCTACCTCAGTTCACAATATCACCATTTACTTGGGCATTCAAGCCAGGAAGTTGGAGTTATCCTGGATTCCTCACCTCTCCTTCATCCTTCTCATCCAGCCCATCATCGAAGCCGGACTTGGAGTCATCCTAGATTTCTTACCTCTCCTCTTTATCCTAGCTACCACTGACCTAGGAAGTGTCCTCACCGGGGTCTTTGACAACAGCTTCCTAACTGGTCTCCGGGCCTCCTGGGCTTTTCTCCATTTACATCCATTGTTTATATTCCTGCCAGAATGATCTCTCTGAGTGCAAGTTGAACTTGTCATGCTCCAGCTAACATCCTTTAGTGATAAATCTCAGGCTACTGGATAGACACCATCCCCAACCTGCTGTGATGTGAGCAACTGGTCCTGGAATTCCTTTGTGTCCTTTACGGCTTAGACGATACCTTTTGTTCACTGGAACATAGCTCGGGGGCTGCTTCAGAAAGATTTCTGGACCTCGGACTTAGTTTTCCTCTGCACGCTCCATGGTACCCTTCACAGGCCTCTAGTGTGGCCTTAGCTAGGAGTGTTTATGTGTTGGTCTCTGTTGCTATCATTTCCGTTTCCTCTGTGTCACGAACTGTGTCTGTGTGTGTGTTTAATCACAGTGCCTGTTATACACCCTGGCACATAGTAGGCACACAGAGCCTACTGAAGTGAATAAATGGCCCTGGTTCATCTTCCTCCCTCCCTTGGGCACAACTAGATAAACATTGCCAAATTCAATAGTGCTCCATTTTTCTGAACTCTGAGGATACCACCTCCCTTCTGTGGATACATTCTTTCTTCAGATATGTTAGTACTATTGATTAAGTTAGAGCTCTCTTTTTAGAGCAAGCACATTCCAGTCACGTCTCTCTGGACTGCACCTTAGACTCCTTAATTGGGTTTCTTCATGCTTTCATTCATTAGTTCATTTATTCTAATTCTGGAAGGCTGTATGTTTAAAAGGTATCTACTGGGGTTTCAGCAAAATGGTGCACTTTGTATTACCACTTGTCACTGTGGAGTGCCAAGTGTGAGCCCCGTGGATGCCTCATTGGGCGGGGTGTGTGCATAAGACAGGAGCCAGTGGCAGGGGAGGGCAGGGGTCCGACGTGTATGCTGAGCCCAACAGCAGGAGAGTCCCTCGGGTTCTTGGGAACAGTCTAGTATTAGGTTATGAGCCCTGGTTTTGGAGGGAGGCAGGCTTAGTGGACAAGTTCCTCACTGTGAATCTCTTTAACTGTTAATGGGGGTAGCAGGACCAAACTTACAGAGCTGTTCTGCTAAGTAAAAGAGATAATGTTGAAACGGGCAATGGCAGGTGATAAGCATGCAAAAAATGGTAGTCTCCCTCACTGTTGTTGTCATCATCACTATCATCATCCTCATCATTGCCGCCACCATCATCATCATCATCATCATCTGGTGAGTGCTCAAAGGTGTCTGGACTCAGCCTGGCTGGTCTTCAGCCCCCACACCTCCTGGCCTAGGGGTGTGATTTGCTGGACAGTAACGGGAGTATGAGAAAGACTTGTGGATAGCCCATCTGCCAATTGCCGTTTTCTGCTTTCTGTGTTAGGAAAGAAAGGCTTTGGGTTTTTAGGTTTATACAGGGATTATTTAGCATTTTTGTTCTCTGAAGCTGCTGGCATAGCTTCAGTCTGTGATTCTAAGGAAAAAGCATTTAGCTATGCCTTTCTTTGTTTGTCGGGAACATTTCTGTAGATAAGCACCCTGCACAGTAAATAAACTGCATTGTTATTACATTGCCTAGCAATTTACCTGCAACAGACGGCTGTGCCTGCTATAATGACATGATAGCTAATCCATACCCTTGCATGATTTTATCTTCTACTGAAGAAAGCTGGCAAGTTTAAAGGGGACACCCTCAAGGATCAGCTAGGGGAAACCAGTTCTGGTTTTTGTGAGGCTTTTTTTTTTTTATAGGGGGTACACCAAAAGTCCTATGTTTGGATTTTGAATGAATGCTTAATTTTAGAATCAATTACCTTAAGCTTCCCACAAGTGGGTTCTACCTAAAGCTTTTGTTTGACTTAAGGAAGCCTCCCAGTCCTCAAGTCTGTGGTTAATACAGAGGAGGATTTTTCTCTTACTGCATTAGAAGTTCTGGATATGTAAATAGCCTATCAAACAGCTCATTTTAAAAGTAAATAACAATTGCCTAGACTGAAAGCTTCTGGAGGGAAGAGTCTGGGTTTGGACTCCTCAGGAGGCTGTGCCCCTCCCCCTCCTGGAAAAGGCACTATCTTGGAGTTCAACTTGGGTTCAACTCCTGGCTTTAGCCAATATCAGCCCTATGACTTCGGGCAAGTTGTTTATATTTCTGTAATATTTTTGTTGCTGTTGTCCCAAAGCTGGTTTAAAGTAATACTAGAGCAGTAGTCATTATTTTTCTGAACAGTCTTGGATACCTTTCATGGCTTAAATATTACTGGTGGTACTTATAATAAGGACAAGAATTGTTTCAGATTTGGGAAGCTTGTTGGAGTGATACCAATTGCTTTCCCCCCACTCATTACTCCCGACCTTTCTCCTAGGGGAGAAAAGGGGCCCCACTCCTCCTGGAGATGGTTAGGTGGGTGACTGCTTGCTGGTGGACTATTTATATCTCTCTAATCTATTTCTTTCCTTCTCCGGCACCACCAGCAGCTAACATTTGTTGAAGGCTTATAGCAGCCAGGCACTCCACAGCCATGATCTCATTTAATCCCCACTAAAACCATTATTACTGCCATTTTACAGGTGGGGAATTTGATGCTTAAAGGGGTGAAGCAAATTATCTAAGGTCACACAGCTAATTAGCGTTAGAGTCAGGCCTAATCTCTCTCCCAGGCTCCTATGGAGGACCGGCAGGGGGACTGACGAGGCCTTCCCAGTATCTCGCTTCCCTCAGGTTAATCTCTTCTTCACAGGAAACAACGTGAGCTTTTGCAAAAGGAAACCCAACACCTCCTTCCATGACCCTCTCTTGCCTCACATGTTAGTCATCTGTACAATCTGGCTTCCATCTACCCCACCCCCTCTCCTGTCTCAGGTGGCACCGCCCCGCCCTTGCTCTTTGTGACCTTTCAGTTTGGGGATATGTCATCTCTCCTTTGTCCTCAGAGTCTTTGTAGATGTGGTCCCTCTGGCTGGAACAGCCCCCTCCTCTCTTCGCCTCTGGGGCCCATTCACACGTCCTTATCCTTTCCTTCTCCGCCTCCTTCTGAGAAAGAAAGAGGGTTTCATTCCTCCTGCTGATGTGGGATGCTGCTTCCTGGTGGGCCATTTGTATCTTTCCAAACCCCACCGGTTCCACAGCCTGGAGCTCTGCTCCTGATCTCGTGTTAGATTTAGGTTCCCCTGGTATGTGCTCTCAGGATTTATAGTGCTTTTTCTCAGAAGCACTTAACAGGATTTATAATTTCAAAAATTTTATCTGTATAGTTATTTGGTTAATGGCTATCTATTCTGTCCTGGCTGGAAGTTTTAGAAGGACAAGTATTGTGTTCTCTTTAGTTAGTCTTATATCTTCGGGGTCTGACACAGCACTTGACGCACGATGTTGTCATTTACTAGGTTGGATGAACACTGAGCTTTAGACACTGGAAAATGCTTCTGGTCAGTCCTGGGTTTCTTAGCCCTCTGCTGTTCCTGGAGGAGCAAGCAGCATATACAATCTGCATGGCCGCTGGGCGTCTTTGTGTGTGTGTGTCTCTGTGTGTCTCTGTGTGTGGCGTGTATACCTGTGCACATTCACACAAACGCTTACCCTCCCTCTGTCCATTACAGGCAGCTGAACCAGGAAGGTGAAGAATATTTTTCATGGTATTATTTTTATGATAATCTATTTCGATGGTTAATTTGGTCCAAGACACTGATTTATCACCAGTTTATAGATCTCTCTCTCTTTTTATTGTCCTATTTGAATTATAAGGATGGCATGTGTGAAATGGAACTTCTTGGCCTATTGTTCTGCTTCTCACGCAACCAGTGTAGTTCAGACAATAAAAAGATCTATAAAATTAATATATACACAGAGCGAGAGAGGAAAGAGAGGGACAGAGACAGAGAAAATGGGTAATGCTTTGGAATTGGATACCACATTTATCTCTCTCTGGTGAAGTTCAGAATCAAAATTTACATGCTGAGGAGGCATACATGGAGTATGAAGGTGTTGTCCTCTTGTGTGGAAAGAGGTCTAGTTATTCTAGCTTACCTTTGTTATGCAGAAAACATATTTTCCTCCTGTTTTTTTAAAAACAATTTTAAGGGCTTATAACTGCTGGGTTAACTTAGAAATATGTGCTCCATAAATATGACATTAAAGAAAATAAATACTAGGTCAATTGGATTATGTAATTACTTAGTTTGCCAGGTACATCCCAATTATATCACTACCAGGTATCTAAAGTGGATATTTGCTTGTGAATTTTCTCCAGCACCTGGTACACACCTGGCACATAACAAGCATTTGATAAATAGTTGGAGGATAAAAGTGTAACTGAATGAGCTATCATTTAGAATCGAAAGGCAGATAAAGAGCTTCCCAGACAAGAAAAAAACTAAAGGAGTTCATCATCACCAAATCAGCATTATAGGAAATGTTAAGGTGTCTTTTTTAAGAAGAAGAAGAAGAAACAAACAAAAAATATGAACAATAAAATGGCAACAAATACATATCTATCAACTGAATCTAAAAAGCAAAATAAACAAACAGGCAGAACAGAAACAGAATCACAGATACAGAAAACATTTTGATGGTTGCAAGATGAGAGAGGGGTGGGGAGCTTGGGTGAAAAAGATGAAAGGATTAGGGAGTACAAATAGGTAGTTACGGAATAGCCATGGGGACGTACAGGGCACTATAGGACATGGAGTAGCTAAAGAACTTATATGCATGATCCATGGACATGAACAATGGGGTGGGGATTGCCTGAGGAAAGGGGGTCTGGGTGGTGAAGGGCAAAGGGGGAAAATTGGGACAACTATAATAGCATAATCAATAAAATATACGTTAAAAAATAAAACGATGACATTAATAAGAAAAAAAGTGTGACTGAATGAGTGCTGGGGAGGTGTGGCTGGGTAACTGGTACGCTGAAGTTCAATTCTGACCTCACTGATCTCTCACCACAGGAAGAATTGTGCTCCTTTCCCATCATCCTCTCTGGCCGTTCTATCACATGACATCCTTTTTCTGGCTCACTCTTTCACTTCTTTTGGCTTTCGACTTTTCTCTTGGAGTAGTTACTTTTCTCACATTGACTATTGACCTGCTCCTTTCAGAAAATGAGATGGGAGCAATTCCAGCAGAGTAGTTGATCCTGATAAAGTGCCTTCTGAGCCTACCTTCTGAGGAAGCAATTTGAATGACCAGGTGGCAGTTCCCAGATGCAATTTCGTTTGAGTTTCTTGGATTGACTATTTATTGCTATGCTTGAGATGATGGTTATTATTGTTACAAATATCATTATGCTGAGGAAGCCAGTTTGCAAGCACAGACAGCTGCATTGTTTACAAACATAATTAATGAGGTGATTTTTAATATCAACAGCTCAGCACCAGCCTTGTTAAGGACTGTTTATAGCCTGGGCCACAGGGCCATTTGTAACCTCCGCAGCACTTCTCTGGCAAGGCCGCCTCCAAGAGTCATTTCCTTTGGCTGGGTCCTGGTTTATTTTATGAACGACAAAATAAACTTCGACTTGTTGCTGGTGAAGAATGGTTTTATGTCTAGCAAGCCCAGCTCCACCAAAAGATAAACACAGGAATACTTTTCTAAGAAGTGAAGGTGCATTTCTTAGCAGCTAACTTCTGTATTTATATAATAGTCATCCACTTAAGGTGGCTGCCCTGTGGGACTGGGAAGGAATGGCACATGTCCTTTCCAAACATGGAAATGTTTGTGTGATAGTATTCTCCATAAATACCTGCAATATATCAATACTCAGAAAAATGGCTTGTACTGCCAAAACGCTTTTGATAGCTGAACTATTGAGGCCTTTTCTATGACCTCAGACATTTATTCCATTTAGTTACATTTGGGTGAAGGAATTGAACAAAATATTTTTTTTTTTCTGTTTTAAATCTGGCCTGGCTTTTCAAAATGGACTGGAAAGCAAGCCATTCTTCCTTGGTTAGTATTAGGTTGAATTCATCCTTTTATCTTTATTTTTCCTCTTAAACTCCTGGTTTTGAACTTTGAGGTTCTGTCACCGATTGGTAGCTGGTGGACCCCAAGTTTGAAAGATAAGACTAGTCTTATGAAATGCCTACCACTGAGCACCCTCCCAGGCAGAGAGATGAAGGACTCACCTGTGTAATAAATGGGAACTAATCACCCTCCTCAGCTCTGCTGCATTCAAAAGGAAGAAAATGGGCGCCAGTCTGGTTTCCTGGCCTGTTTCTTATGTTTCAGAGGTCAGATGATTTAAAAATGTGCTTCGACTTCTTGCCTTTTCTTTTCTCCTCCACAGACGCTAAGGGGATTATTGTTATTTTATTCCCTTTTGATCATGGAATTGCCTGATTAACTGTGGTCAGTAAAAGTCAATAAGATAGAGAGAGATGAAAAGATTAAAAGTAATAAAAATGACCAAAGATAATTAAAGTCAGCCATCTTGTATTTTTCTTGTAATTCTCAGGCAAATGCCTCTGACACATAGTTTTGTGACCCCAACTCCTTGTTTATTACCTTAATCTATTGCTGGCTCTGGAGTGGATGATGAGAAGTTTGTGAACACCCTAGGTTTCAAAACTTTAGGCACTCAATAAGAATGTTTATTTAGCCCTGGCTGGTGTGGCTCAGTGGACTGAGTGCCGGACTGCAAACCAAAGGGTCACTGGTTCGATTCTCAGTCAGGGCACACACCTGAGTTGTGGGCCAGGTCCCCAGTAGGTGGCACACAAGAAGCAACCACACATTGATGTTTCTCTCCCTCTCTTTCTCTCTCCTTTCTCCTCTCGCTAAAAATAAATAAAATTGTAAAAAAATTTTAAAAACACTGATTTAATATAACCTCACATTTATTGAGCATATGGGGATATATACCCCCCATCGTTAGGGCATTTAACCATCTTCGGAGGAGATAGATATAAATAATTAAGACCCATCTCTATGTTCTTCTAGTATTCTTCTAAAGAGAATTGTTTGTTCTGACTGACTGTTGGGATTGTCATTGTGCTGATCAGGGTAATAAGCAGAGAGGAGAAATGGAAGGTGCTAGAGAGAGTGAAATCGATCTATATAGGAAAGGACATGAAGTTACCAGTGGGACAGAAGACAATAGATCTACAAGGTAGGAGGAGAGAGCAGGGGGTGGGGTTGAAGTTTGAAGAAATAGAGAAAAAGTTTCGGGAATTGATTGAAGGACAGAGATATCCAATGAGAATTTTTTTTTGTTTTAAAAAATTGATGTATAACATATAAAGTACACAAATGCTAACTGCATTTTTACATATGAATAATCTTTGTAATCACCACCCACATCGAGATATAGGACATTTCCATCGCTCCCTTATGCCCCCTCCCAGTCAGCAGCCCGAGGGTGATCATTTCTCAGGTTTCTATCTCCATAGATAGTTGCCCATGTTTTTAAACTTCTGTATGTGAGATCATATAGTATGCATTCTTTGTATCTAAATTCTTTCACTCAACATTATGTCTGTGAGATTTAGACATGTTTCTGCATCTATTAATAGTTTATTCTTTTTCATTCTTGTGTACAGAATGACCATACCTCAATAATTTGCCTATTTTACTGTTAACTGACATTTGGGTTACTTTTGATTTGGAGACTATTTTGAATAATGCCGCTGCGAACAATACCGTGCACGTCCTTCTGCTGGGCGTCTGCCACAGAGCGCAGTCATGGGCCGCAGGGCGTCAGCGTGTGTGCAGCTTTAGTCGGTGACGCCGGATAGTTTCCCAAAGTGATTGTACCAATTGGCATCCCCTGCAGTGGTCTCAAGTGCTCCAGATGCTCCGTGTCATTGGCGACACTTAATGAGAACTTTAAGAAAGTCTTCCTGGGCATCGTCACGTGATGCCATCTCCCCCTTTACAAAGCTTTAGGAAAGACCTGCCTTTGTAGTCAGACTTGTGTTGGGTTCCTCACATTCCCTGCCAAGGGCAGCAGTCCCAGGTTCCCCTGGGTTGAAGCCTGGCTTCTCCATTTACTAACTGTGCACTCTTAGGCAAGGTATTTTTTTTTTTCCCTTTTTGCCTGCTGAGCCTTTTATTCTTTATCTGTAGAATGGGAATCATAGAATTATCACATAGGGTTTTTATGAGGATTGAATGGGTTAGTGTACATAAAGCCCTTTTGCACAGGGCCAGACATATAATTAGTACTCAAAAAATGGTAGTTTGTGTTACTAAATACTACCAGAGCAAGGAAATTGCAAAGAAAAGGATTAAATAGGAGGATGGATTTGGGAGACCTGGGCCAGCTCTCCATACCCATTTGGAGTGTCTCCTTTCACATCTAACCCTTCAAAGTTGATTAAGAGGCAGTAATTCCCTATTGCCAAAGCCCTGTGCTCCTTTTCGGCACCCAGGTAGGCAGCTGTGACTTTTCAGGCATTGCTTTCTTGGGCTTAGCTAGTATGAAGACACGGATGTGCTGCAGCCATCCTGGTCACATGACATCATCAACCACTATCACTGAGTAATTTTAGAAACAAGAGTTACAATAATTATAAATCTCTTCTCAGAGGAGACTGGTAATATGCAAGGTAAAAGAAGACTGAGGAGAAAATCTTAAAAGAGAAAAAAGAAAATAAACCTGTTTAATTTTATGGTTGATGCAACTTGTTACATGTGTGTCCTGCCAGAAAAAAAATCAGATCATCTGATTTTCAAATTGCCAGGACTATTGTTTCAGAAATAGAGGGTGTAAATAATTTCAGTGCAGTCTCCCGGATCTGGACCTCTCTCATCCAGAACTGTTATCGGCATTAGCATAATTTATGGTGCTATCTAATAATGAAATCACTGAACGCTGATTGTACAGCTTCTTAAAGCTATAATTATTGCTCATTAGGAATGGATTTCATATTGTTAGCTCCTGGCACACAACAAATTATTGAAAGGGAAAAGTTGTCAGTAGAAGTGAGAAACCATGGAAGGCACTTTTTTGGTTCCTGAATATTCTCCCTGATAAATCCATTTGAGACTTGTTTTTCATAATAATAGAAGACTGGCTACCCTAGATGCCACTTGTTATCTTATTTATTTATTAAGAAAAATAATTTTAACTTCGCATCATTCTTTATTTTTTCAGTTCACAAGATAGTAAGTGCTCAGTGAATGCTTGTTGACTGAATATGTGAGGAAAGGAAGGAATGCAGACAAAAGCCATGTGACAGCCAGTTACACCTGAGCTCTGTCCAGGTCACACCAGCACTAACAATGGAAGTGCCCATTCAGCTCACTCTAGAGGTTGGACTTGGCAGTTGTTCAGAGCCTTGTTCTGAAATAAGCCTTAGCGTATTCATCTCAGAATACCTTAAAGTGTGATTTTAAAAAAATCACAGGAGAAGTGCCTGACTTTTTCACTGTAAAAGATTCAAACAATACACGTGTGCTGAGTAAAACGTTGTGCTCTAATGGATTTTCTTCCTGAGGTCATGGCCATTAACAGTGTATGCATCCTTTAAGTCCTGTTGTTTCAGACGACATTGAGAACTCATCACGCAGGATGACATAGGAAAAGAAAAAAAGAAGTCTGCTTTTGTTGGCCAGCAAATCACTTCCAGATGGACTCTGGGGCTGGAAAGGCCTAATTTTAACTCTAGAGATAATGTTTAGTTAGTGATTTCTATCGACTACAACAGTTGGAGAGCGTTACACAATTCAGCGTGGAAAGGAGCAATAATAATCACAGTTTGCAAAGCAGGGGCCACTGTCAATATGCTCCTACTTCTAGAAATGGGGGAGGGGGTTATCAATAAGGATCTGGGTTTATTATGAACAGTGCCTTTAGCTGTGGTGTCTTCAATTTCAATGGAATGTAGCTTGGCCTTAAAATTCCTATATTTTATTTGACCTTCATTGGTTGAATGTGATTTTTATGGTTGTCAATTAATGCAGCCTGGTGATTTATCCAGAGCCAGGCCAGACAGTTCTGGCCTCCTTAGGTCTTTTGGCACGGAATTTGAAAGGGCTGAAGAAAGCAAGTGTGTACTTCTTTAATAGATTGTTTTCCTTACTTGTTGGTGACTGTGCTCTCTTTTCCTTAAATATTCTCTTATCTAGGGCCTTCTGGAGCCTGAGAATACAGGGAAAATGTCAGATATGCAGAAGTAAAGAAAACCTTATTTTTTTCACTGGAAAATTTCAAAGTTTAGTAAAACTGTAGAAATGTATAAATTGCCTTCCAATTTCTGAAAGAAATTGGTTTCCTTTAATGCTTAACGAGATAAACTGCAATTTGATTCAAGTCATTTTTCTGCCTCTCCTTGTTGACAATCTGAGCTCCATTTTTTTGGTTTCCTCTTGCTTTCTGATTGACTTCAAGATTGCATCTAATCTTTTTATTCTATCTTGCACGAATACAGCCTGCAATGTGTTGTGACAAGGAGCCAGACCTCCTATTAGCATATATTTATACCTTGCCTCATGCAAAGTGGTGCTCGGGGATTATTAAACCAGCCGGAGCTCAGATGGCACACACGAGGCAGCTGATTCACCCCACACCCTAGAAAACCTTCTCTCCCAACTGTCTACCCGTGTGAAGATCTAATTGTTTGGAGAAAGGGACAAATGAGGGGGATCGTAAGAGCAGTTGTGGTAAAGTTAATATGATGAAGGAATTATCAGATAATCATAGGCACAGGGAGACAGGAGAGATGACCATTGTCCTCAAAGGACCTACAGACACCTTGGGGGGAATTTAATGGCCATTCTGTGGGTCAGCTGGTAACATGATCAAGTTAGCCTGGTGAGGAAGGAGCCAGGACATGGAGGGATCTGGACAGAGGTATGGGTACAGCTAGGGCAGAGGGATTCACAGTTTGTAGGATTCAGAATATGAGTTCAGAAGGCCAGATGCTGGGAGATGAAGACAGAGATTAGAATTTTAACACAGAGTCGCTTCTGAGGTGACTTAAGGAGAGATGACGGATTCTGTTTGTTTTCCCACCAATAGAAATCGACAGAGCAAACTCTGAGAAGTACTGTGACACACGCCTACACACACTTTGGTGTTCAGGTTTGGTTTCAGTGTTGTTTTTGGGCCCTCCAGGGTCCGAGGGTTGACGCATTCCTAACCTCTGTCTGCTATCAAGACAGGCAATGATTAATATGAGTCATTCACACGTGGGTGTGACCTAATTCTCACTGACACTGCCATCCTACAGCATTGCTGTTTCAGCTTGTTTTCTTTCATTGCAGAAAGATGGGCTTTGTGTCCTTTGAAAGAAATGATGAGCATTAGTAAAAAGTGAAAGACACAATTTGGGGGGAAGGAAAGCCATTCTAACGATTTATATGCTAGAGGATTGATCTAGAAGAGAAGGTATTTTCTCTCTCTTAGCTCCCTAATAATGGTACCCTTAGGACGACAAGTCCCAGTGACTGCTCTTGGGAATTGCTGAGTTTTGGGAAATCTTTCATCATGATGCATATTTTATAGTCTTATATACATCTGTCTTCTCTAATTGTCTGTGAGCATTCTAGGGACAGGGTTGGGGTCTTGTTCATCCCTGTTTTTCCACTGATAGTTGGTGGCCAACACAGTGCATGAGCCACACCACACAGGCATCACACTTCATCCCTACTCTGCACTTGGAACATTTCAGCCCTTGCGGTAGGAAGTTACATCCAGGGTGCCGTGTGTGCTGAATGCCTGGAGTGTGTTGGGGGGGCTTGGCCTCACTTTATTTCTTCAGGTGCTTGGAGTAGTGAGTTAACACTCTTTATTCTGGGGCTCAGGACAGCTGTCCCCCAGCTCACGCCTGCTTGGCACTAGGCAGACCCCTATTGCCAGCTGGCTTCCTCTGGCATCTGTGACGTGGGCTGGCATCTGTCCCTTATTTGGCCCATTCCTTTCCCCTCTGTAGTAAGTCCCAGGACGTAGGCTGGGCATAGAAAATGGAGAAAGGCAGTGTACTTTGGGCTTGGCCTAATTAGGGCTGAATAACTTACGAAAAGGGAACTTGCACAGTGTTCAGAAGTCATTATTTGCTTTCCTGAATCCTGGGGGACCTCAGGCACTGGAGGGGTGGCAGGCTAAAGCATTTAGAGAAACTCAAGGATTTAGGGAACCTGAAAAATGATTTGACTGTATATAATGCTCCTATGCAATGGACGTATTTCCTGGCAGGAAAGGAATGGTTAGGCAGATGACCAGATATATCTGATCTCCAAAGTTTAAGGTTTTATTTTATGGCAGTTAAAACTGAAATGTGTATGAATAGTGACTTTTAAGTAACAAAACAAATTTTATAAGTCATGTATAAATATTAAACTCATTAGACATTTGGGGATTGGTGCAGGGAGAAATCAGAAGATGATAAGACATTTAAATTTTTGTTCATAGGAGGATATCGATATTTATAAATGTTAGGCACTGTTACGAAAAATGAACATAAATATGGATCTTAATGAGTTAGGGCAACTATTAAAACAATGACTATGGGAGTAGGACATTTAAACCAGCAGAATAAAATGTAAACTATTTAAAGGAAACCAAGGAAGATGAAGAAAAAAGGAATAAAAGGAAAGCATTGCAAATAGCACCAAGTAAGGCAGCAAAGTGAGCGCCAAGGCAACAATCACTGCAGCAAATATAAGCGAGTTAATGTGGTCGATTGAAAGATAGAAAGTCAGATTAAAAAATTCAATTTACTTATTTATTTTTTCATTTAAAAATTGTTTTTATTTTTCAATTACAGTTGACATACAATATTATATTAGTTTCAGGTGTACACCCCAGTGATTAGACATTATATAACTTATGAAGTGTGATCATCCCTATAAATCTCACACCCATATGTCCCATAGGTAGTTATTAGAATATTATTGACTATATTCCCTATGCTGCACTTTACATCACCATGACTATTCTGTAACTACCAATTTGTACTTCTTGATCCCTTCACTTTTTTTCACTCATTCCCTCAAGCCCCCTCCCATCCGGCAACTGCCAAAAAGTTCTCTGTATCTATGAGCCTGTTTCTGTTCTGCTTGTTCATTTATTTATTTATTTTTTAGAATCAATTTTGATTAGAAACAACATTACTAAATTGAAAGAGATTAAGGGAACACAAACAAAAGTTTTTCTTGTCACGGTCTCCAGATGAGATTACATGAGGAACACCTAGAATTTCCTTGGATACAAGATTTCCCCTGTATGTTCCCACATCTATGGCAAGGTTGTAACATTCAGCATGCCACTTCTTAGATATGATGATGATCATTATAACTTTAGGAAGTTTCTCTTTTATATATTCAGGTTTTTTCAGTTCCACCTTGTGAGAGATTAAAACACAGCCAAATATGACTTATTATTCTGAATGTTCTTAAATTTGGAAGTGTGGAAATTCAGTGACTAAAGCTTTTGTATTTGTTTGAAAAAAAAAGTCTTTATTTCTCATCTTTTTTTTAAAAGCTAAGATTCAAAATTGTAGTAACAGGGAGGAACCAAATTGGTAGCTTTGGAACTAGCAGTTCTGGTGACTTTCACGAAAGTTCTTTTTATCTGTGTAGAGTCTATTTCAGGGGGCTACATAGATCTCGGGTTTGTTCATCCTTCAAACTTACCTCCCTCTTGTGGCCACACGAACACCTAAAAATCCTCACGCTCTTCCATGAAAGTCTCCTAAAGGAGACAAAGGGCCTGCTGAGTTGGATTTTTATGATAAATTCTCTTTGTATATTTACATCTCACTGTGCCTTGAATTCTTACTATGTTGCTCTTATCCATCCCGAACACACACAACGTAAGGCTATTGTTTTCTGCTGTGCTAGTCATGCATCTATGACAGAAGAAATGTGATCATTTGGGAGTGGATGGATTTTTTAGACTTGCAGGTCAGATTCCAGTTTTATCTTTGAGCAGGTAGCATGCCCAGTTTATGCTGTACATTGTTTCTAGGTGGTTTCTGCCTGACTAAAGTCATTTTCAGAAGGTGAAACAGCTTGTGCTGTACCTTCTTGCATAGAATATTGATTCAAAGGCCTAGAAGAGAGGAAACAATCATCCTACATGGTATCCTCTGGCCAGCAGATGGTACCCTTTCTAGTGATGGATTGAGAAAAATAGTAGAAACAGGTCTGAGACTGGGGAGCAGAGGTGTTCACTGCTAGAGGACAGAGAAGATACACTTTTATTATTCTCCTCCTTCTCTGACCTCTGCCCCAAGCTTCTACAACTTCTAGTGAAGCTTTGTGAACTGATTTCATTTTCAAAGATCCATTTAGAGCAGAACCCGTGGGACACAGGGGTGTGAAAAGAGAATAAAAGTGGCAGGAACAGAAAAGAAAGCAGGAGATAGCGAAAAAGCAGGAAGAATTACAAAATCAGTCTCCTTTATATTCCCCAAATATATTTGAGGAAGGTGATCCCTGAAGAGGAAAAATACCGGTGGCGATGGGGGGTGGTGGTAGGTGGAGGGGACGACGAGGGCAATGATGGTTGAGGGGGAGAGGGAGATGTGGAAGTCTAGGTAGAGGTGAAGAATGCAGTGGAGACGATGGAGGAAGTGATCCAGGAGGTTATGGAAATGGGACAAGTGGTAGAGCTGGAGGTGGAAGGCATGGGAGAGATGGTGGGAGAGATCGCGAAGGTGGGGGTGGTAGAGATGGTGGTGGAAGCAGTGGTGATAAGTGAGCTGGTGAAGGTTATGGTTGAGGTGGGGAGGAGATGGACATGGTCATGAAGGTAGTGAAGGCGGAGGTGGTGGTAGAAGAGTTGGTAGAGGAGGGGATGGCGGCAGTGGAGATAGTGACCAAGAAGGTGAGGGAGGTGACTGAGGAAGGAGAGGAGGTGAAAACGTTAGTGGACATTGTGGTGGAGGTGGGTTGTTGTATTGAAGGTGATGGAGGAGGTAGAAGGAGTGTTCAGGAGGTTGAGAAGGTGGTAGGATTGGCAATGGGAATATTTATGGTGGCACCTAAGGTGGAGGAGTTGGTGGATCACCTGGGTTGCATAGATGTGCAATCTTAACCCAAGGTGGAGCAAAATCTATGCCCCAGTGCATCAGAGAATGAGCAGTCATGTGTGTTACTTTAGAAAACAATTTCTTGTTAAAGGGATTTATATAAGGCATGGGGGAATATCAACAGGGGAGTGGGAGGGGGAGAGAGGAGGAAAAGGTACAGAGAATAAGTAGCATAAATGGTAGGTAGAACAGACAGGGGAAGGTTAAGAATAGTATAGAAAATGTAGAAGCCAAAGAACTTATGGGTATGACCCATGGACAAAAACTAAATGGCGGGGAATGGATGGGTGCAGGGTGGAGGGGAATAAAGGGAGGGAAATGGGACAACTGTAATAGCATAATCAATAAAATATATTTAAAAACTTAAAAAATAAAAAAATTCTGCACAGGGTTTTCAGATATTTTTCTTGTTGATAGCAAACATTTTTTGCTTCTGAGTCCAAAATTCTTACAGTCTTAAATGACTCAGAGAACTGTTGAGGAACATTAATGCCGACTCACTCACTCTAACTGGGTGCCTTTCATGTGCCAGACTGGATCAAGCATAGATAATCAAAAATGAAAAACACAAGTTCCTGTTTTCATTGAGGAAATAGATCTATAAACAGATATTTATGATACAGTGAAGTTAAAAGCAATGACAGAGATGTAAACAGCCATAGAGGAGCAATAAACCATCAAGGTGGGTAGTGTCGGGGCCAGGGGAAGCTTCCTGGAGCAGGTCAGACCTTAAGGATGAAGGAATTGGGGAGTAGTTGGGTGAAGGGGAAAATGAACATTACCGGCCGAAGTGAGGAAGTGAGAAACAGTGTATGGTAAATGCATGGAATTATGAATAGTTTCCTGACTTTCCTTCTTAAATATCTGGGTATGTTCATTTCCTTGCATTATGTTTGTGTTTAGAGTCAGGTTTGAAAGCATTCGTGGTTGCCAAAGTAAGTCTTAAGTGGAATTAGGGTCTTCTGGTGCTTAGAAGTGACATGTTCAAAAGTAGAGACAATAAGGATGAATCTCAGAGCTGGTGCCACCAAATTCTTCAACCCCACCCATTCTCTCAGCTCGAGAAGTGAGTGGGAAGATAGAATTTGAATAGCTTTTCTTATCAGAGGAAGCAAGACAAACAGTATTTAAGCTGGGATAGGTGGGTGGGTATGCAGTATCTGTGTAGAAGGTGAGTTACTCAGAGAAGACCTGATATTCAAGAAAAAGTCAGCCAAAAAATGAGTCACTCATTAGCGTCTTTAAAAGGAGGAACATGCCAAGACAGGGAAGATAAATAGACTCCCTTACTAATTTGAATTAAGATGTACCCTTAGATATAACACTTCTCCAGAAATGGAAAAAAACCCACCTTGAAACATTATGTTGTACACATGAAACTAGTATAATATTATGCCAATTATACCTCAATAAAAATTATCTTAAAATACAACCCACACATACCCTTGAGCCAACTAAAATTAATATTTTAAAAAGCAGATAACACATGGTTTATCAAATGAATGACTCAATAGAAATGCATGAAATAGATCTGAATACAGAGTTTCAAAGGTTGTTTTTAAATAAAGAATAGCCTTAGAAAATTGATTTTCTGGAAAGAATACTGAAAATGACTATTCAGAGACCACAAAGAGGGAGCTTTCTGACTTATCCCCTGGGCCACAAGTTGTCCTGCAAAGGATAAGGGAAGGAGAGGGGCGTCTCTCACCCAGGGTGCCCCCACAGTGAACAGAAGGACATGTCAGGGAGGCTGGATGACGGCTTGATGCTGCCTATGCAGAATTTCCAAATCTGAGAAGGCATCTCCCCTGTCCGAAAGACTCTGTGTCTTTGCCCACCTACCCTGGAATGCAGGATGTGGATTGCAACAGATAAAAGACTAGCACCTGACCTCTGAACCACATATTTAAATTCATTTCTGGCTTAATATTTCCAAATAGCAATCGAGTCTGGCTATTGTGATTCACCCACCTGCACCCCATTTTATCATCGTCTCTGAGGTTCTTCCCAGTTAACGTTATTAAGAGGTGGATATATGATTTTCTGGGTGGTTCGTGTCACTCTTCTGGCCTGTTTTCGTAGGAGGGTACCTACTGCCACACTGAGGGGCTGTTATTTGCTTTTTGGATTTTTGCTTGTGAGGAAATAAGATAGGAGGACAGAACTGCTCTGCTGGTTGCCTTTCAGATATGAAATTCTGTTTAATTTGCAAAAATCATTTATAAATTCAAAGTATTAATTCAGTCTTTTACCCCCTGCCTTATAAAAGGAGCTCTTAGGAAATAAAGCACTTGGGAATCCAGTGGGAGAGACTCCAAGGTGGTACTGCCAAATCTCCTGAGTTATCCCGACACCCACCTGAGATCTGGGGATTTTCTATTAAGAAGAGCGAGGGAGGGAGGGACTGGCCCCATTTGGAACACAGATGAAAGAGAGTAAATAGACTTGTCTGTTTTTCAAAGATAATGATGGGTTATGAAACAAACTAAGTAGGTAGTAAAATCCTATGCAGATTACGAAAGACGTTTTGCATCTCTGCATTAGCACACATAATTTTAGGCCCCAGAGCAATGTCTGGTAGACCAGTGGAGTGTGCTAGGGCGATTGTTTAATGAATGCAAGAGAGAGCAGTGGTTGAATTCCTAGAACTGGAAAGGACTTTAAAGATTTTCTAGGCAAATCCTTTTGCTGTATAGCTGAGGAAACTGAGGCTCAGAGAAGCTTGGCTATTTAAGTGATTATCACGGTGGCCGGAGTTTAGGTTTCCTGATTCCTAGCACTGGGCTTTGATGTGGGGCCACATGGACCTCAGACAAGGAATGGTCTGCTCCTTCTCAGCGGATGGTTCCCAGGACACGTGTCATGGGAGGTACATGACTTCTCACAGCTGCTGCTGCTATGCAAAGATCACAAAGCATCTCGCTCTCATTTGTTTTGGTCACCCCTCTGCCAGGAGGGCGACATTCTCTGCGTTGATGGACCTGCAACTCCCAGCTCTGCCATTAGTTTGAGGGAGGCTCGGGAAAGTCTGAGGGCTAGCTTCCAGGCTGGCGCTTTATACCCCAAACCTCCTCTTTGCCTGGGATTTTTTCTCAAGCTGAGGGGAAAAGTAAATGCTCTAGGATTTCTGCTTCGCTAAAGGGTTGATAACATTTGTGGAAGTCTTGGTCAAGTTAGTAAAACTCTCTGACTGTTCATTTTTTATATGTAGAGTAGAAATAATAAATCACAGGGTATGTGCCAAAAATAGTCCTGAGTACAAGGGAGGCATTTAATAAGTGTTTGTCCTCTCTATTGCCTTTTATAATAAAATTTCTGAATATGCTGGTTTCTGATTAATTTAAGGAAAATAATTTTCATTGTCTTGTGTACAAAGATATATATCTTTATTGTAGAAATCAAACAATGTTGAAAATTATGAAGCCCCCTGAATGTCTATCATCCAGGAATAGTTATTCTACACACTTTTACAACGTTCTTCCCGGCATCTCTCTATGCACCTGTGTATATATTTGTAATCTTACATAAAACCATAATATAAACACTCTTTTCCAACCTACTCAGTAAGAGATCAGTTCAAATAAAATGCTGATGGATATTTTCTGCCAAATCTGGGAGCATCTTTTGCATCAACCGTGGGGCTCCATGAATGACACAATCACATCTCACAGGTTAAAACGTTGCTAAGGCTGATCGGCACTCTTCTCCCCAAGTGTCCTTTCTCTACTCTCCCCGGTAAGAGGGAGGATATGCCACCGAGTGTGTACAATGAAATTTCTGGAGTTTGCAAAAGATTCACCAGCCAGTGAAGTCTTCTGCCTTTCTTTACCCAAGAAAGGCCCAGATAAACAAATGGTGTCTACTATTGGAATCCCCTCCATTTGACCCTTCCCTCATTTTCCACGGGACTCACCCACAAGAGGAAACAGACTGTTGTGTGCTTTAGCCCATTGGGTCCTGCTGACCTGTAGCTATGGGCAACGCCTGATCTATTTAGACTGCCCTCCTCGGTGGCCCTGTGGCTTGCCCTTGTCAGACAGACAGACACTGACGTCAGCCACGCTCTATTCTTCACTTGCCTCCCTGCTTTATCCGTATTCTCTGTCCCTTTGGGCCTGTGATAGTGGTGATCTGAGTGATGAATTAGCACCAATCGTTAGGAAGACAAGCAGAACAATCCTGCCGAGAGTTTATAACCAGATACTGCTACCTGCCTGCTCGTGTCTGCACCTATCAGACAAATAGAGCCAACGGAAAGTTTTTGGGTATTGGGAGCCTTGGATCCTACTGAGCAGGTGAAAAAACTTTAATATTATAATTTTGATTAGGAATATCACACCTCCATTAAAAGATTCTCACTCACAAAGGGAGGATGCTAATGTTCACATGGTCCCAACCTACCGGTATAATGTGAATGCTTTGAGACCCTGTAAGCTGTTTTTGGTTTTGCCATAATTGGGTCACACTCTTTCCCAGATCTTATGAGTTCAGAGCTTCTTCCAAGCCTCTCCTCCCCTCACCACAGGAATCTGCACTGATTAATTCATGCCAGATGTATTGAGGTGGTTTTGTTAGGCAGCTTTCATCTAGGAAGAGGTGGGCTGAGCACACCCACTCATTTCCCACCATCAGCAGAAGGAGCAGCTTTCAACTTTGACTTAGTGATGCAGGGCTTTTAACTGATCTAAAGATGAAAGGCCCATCACCATTCTTATCTGCTCGTTAAAACCCAGACAGCAGTGGTCATAAATGCCTCTGAGGCTCACCGGCTCCTCTACTGCCCGCCCTGAGCGGGCCCTGCCAGGCTCTGCTGTGGAGACGAAGACATTCTGGAGCCACAGCGGTGGTTCTGGAACTCCTGACTTTCTAGTGCTCAGTTTCCATCATAATTTAAAGTTATTTAGACGTGTTCTCATTAGGTAAATTAGAAAGAAATACTATTCTTGAGTTAAAATTTTACTTTTCTGAGCTTTACTTGTGAGAGAAAACCTGTAGATTATGTGGCCTCTGTTGTCCAAGGAGGGTATGGGGGGTGTGTGGTTTCTCATTCCCTTACCCTCTGTCTTCTAGTGGATTTGGCAGTAGGAGATAGCTACAGTGTACTGAGGGAGGGAGGAGAGTAAGATCAGCACACCTATTTCCTCAGTCCCCTTTTTGCTAGGTTGCTGTGGGCTGACTGTGTCTATCTACCTATAACCACAGCTCCTATCAAGAAGTACCTACTTTGTCCAGATTAAGACAGATGCCTGCCCCCCCACCCCTTTCAGCTACAGGGTGGATAGCTCCCTGCTGTTGCTAGGCCCAAGGTGTTTCCCTTTGTAATCATCCCTTTATTAGACTCTCCTACCATGTCTGATGTATCATCCTTTTCCTGCTAGATCCTGACTATGGTACTTGGTGAATATTTTATCATTTGATGACAAAGAACAGAAGTTCACACATTCTAGCTCAAGTACAAAGTTAATTTACTGAAAGGACACAGGACAGGTAAAGGACATACACCATGTCATCAGGAAAGTCCTTACCTGGGACTATTTCTTTTGTCTCTGATCACTGCTCTCACTGTAGAACTGCTCTAATTCTGTAGCTTTCTGCATATTGACATTATCTGTATGTCTCATGGATTTTATGACTTTGTTTGGTCATGTCTACAAGCTCTGGATTTGATCCTATTTAACCTTTCAGTTCAAGGAAACTCCGCTATTTAACTGTGTTTCTCAATGCCCTATTTCCAATTTCATGAGAGAGAGAATCTGACTGGCTCAGTCTGAATTACGTTCATTTATAGCCCAGTCAGTTGTGGCAGAGGAGAGGGGTAAAGAGGACTGTCCTTTCCAGGGATGTGACCAGGTTCTCCAGGAAGGGTGTGTAGGTGGGGGGAAATTATAGGCATCTCTACATCATCAAGTCATCTGGAAGGTCAGTACCTGAAACAGTGAATCAGTCTTGTGAAGAATACCTGTCTCAAATCCCAGGTGAAAGTGATGGCTGGCCTTGTGCTAAATCACTTGGAAAGGCACTTTATATGATTCATTCTTTGAAAATTTCAGTGGAAATATATTCAATTATTTCGGAAACTTGGAAGAAAGCTGCTATATCTAACCCTATTGTGGGATTTGTCCATTTATTTATTTTTCCCACCTTTAATGGTAGCCAATCCATCCAATGTGACACTCACAAGATCCTTCTTGGTGACTATGATTGAAAGACATTACTGAGGAGATACAAGATGGCAGCAGAGTAGGTGGATATTACACTCACCTCTTCCCAGGACCAAACTGGAATTGCAACTGAAAAATAGAGCAATCAAAAGTCTATAGCTGAATATAGTCTAAATATGTAGCCGAACAGAAGTCTTATAAGCAAAGATTTACAGAAGAAGCCACATCAAGACTGGTACAAAGGGCAGAGATCCGAAAGGGGCTGGCCCCACTCCAACAGGTGGTGGCTGAAATTCCAGAGGGAGACCTCAGCTGCAAAGCTTTCCTAAGCCAGGGTCCCCAGCCCAGAGCATGAGGGCTGGGAAGAGGCACCCATATAACATCTGGATATGAAAATAAGCAGGAATTCTGTCCACCAGGGAGAGACAAGTGTCTGCTAAAGACATGGACACCATCTCAAAAGACCAACACACAAAATCTCATTCACAGCCATTTGCCCTAGGCTCCAGTGGAGGGAAGGTAGAACAGACTAGAGTTACATGAGGAGAGACTGGAGTTGTACCTGGGGAGAGAGCTAAAGGGACAGCCGCCAGGACCCAGGTGCTGAGTCCCCTTCCTACATTGCAGATGCCATCTTTTTTTGATTTTTAAATTTTTGCTTGTTTTTTAAAATATATTTTATTGATTATGCTATTACAGTTGTCCCATTTCCCTCCCTTTATTTCCTTCCACCCCACACCCCCACCATTCCCCGTTCTTTAGTTTTTGTCCATGGGTCATACACATAAGTTCTTTGGCTTCTACATTTCCTATATTATTCTTAACCTCCCCCTGTCTGTTCTCTACTTATCATTTATGCTACTTATTATCTGTACTTTTTCCTCCTCTCTCTCCTTCCCAGTCCCCTGTTGGTATCCCTCCAAGTCTTATATAAATCCCTTTAACATTTCATATAATAAAGGCTGGGTAATGATGAGCTCCTTGAACTTGGCCTTATCTGAGAAGCACTTTATATGCCCTTCCATTCTAAATGAAAGTTTTGCTGGATAGAGTATTCTTGGATGTAGGTCCTTGCCTTTCATGACTTGGTATACTTCTTTGCAGCCCCTTCTTGCCTGAAAGGTCTCTTTTGAGAAATCAGCTGACAGTCTTATGGGAACTCCTTTGTAGGTAACTGTCCCCTTTTCTCTTGCTGCTTCTAAGATTCTCTCCTTATTTTTAATCTTGGGTAATGTCATTATGATGAGCCTTGGTGTGTTCCTCTTTGGGTCCAACTTCTTTGGGACTCTCTGAGCTTCCTGGACTTCCTGGAAGTCTATTTCCTTCACCAGCTTGGGGAAGTTCTCCTTCATTATTTGTTCAAATAAGTTTTCAATCCCTTGGTCTTCCTCTTCTCCTTCTGGCACCCCTATGACTTGGATGTTGGGATGTTTAAAGATGTCCTGGAGGTTCCTAAGCCTCTCCTCATTTTTTTGAATTCTTATTTCTTCATTCTTTTCCGGTTGAATGTTTTTTTCTTCCTTCTGGTCTGCACTGTTGATTTGAGTACCAGTTTCTTTCCCATCACTGTTGGTTCCCTGTACATTCCCCCTTATTTCTCTTAGCATATTCTTCATTTTTTCATGTAATTTGCGACCAAAGTCAACCAATCCTGTGAGCATCCTGATTACCAGTACTTTGAACTGTGCATCTGATAAGTTGGCTATCTCTTTGTCGCTTAGTTGTATTTTTTCTGGTATTTTGGTCTGCTCTTTCATTTGAGCCATTTTTTTTTTCTTGGCGTGCCTGTTACTTTAAGGGGCAGAGCCTTAGGTGTTCGCCAGGGTGGGGTAACCCACATTGCTGCGTTGTGATGCTGTCTGTGGGGAAGGGGTCTGAGAGGGAACGCTTGCTCTGCTCTCTGCCAGCTTTCAGTCACTTCCCCTGCTACCCACCAGCAAATTGGGCCCTTCTGTGCTGGTTCCTGGGTGGGTAGGCTTGTGTAGTTGTAAGTTCTTGTGGGTCTCCCCAATAACTCTCCCGTGAGGCCAGGAGTTCCTCCCGCCGCTGCCTCAACCCCCACAGATGTTTTCAATTGGTGGTTTGAGGCTTTATTTCCCTGTGATGGTGGGTTGAGCAGTCTGCTCCACTCCCTAGCTTTTTCTCCCGGTTTATCTGCAGGCGAATGAGGGACCACCCGGTCCACCAGTCTCAGCCCCACTGGGTCTGAGTCGGCCAGCTGTGGGTTTCACTGAGTGCGCTGGCTGTTATTTGGCCAAGCATGCACACAGCGGGTCTCTTCAGGCAGCAGCAGCGTTGCCGGTACCGCTCCAGAAACTGCTGTCTTGCTGCACGCTCTCTATCCAGCTCTGCCCTGCTTACCGGTCTGGATGAATGTGTCTTCTTTAACTACTTGGTTGTCGGACTTCCATACAGTTCAATTTTCTGTCAGTTCTGGTTGGTTTTTTTTAAATTGTTGTTTTTCCTCTTTTGGTTGTGTGAGGAGGCACAGTGTATCTACCTATGCCTCCATCTTAGCCTGAAGTCCTGATGTTTCTTGCAGGTGCCACCTTTCTTGGATGGAGCACACCCTGCCATACAGTATCAGCCTGGGAGGAATGCAATAGCTCCACCCTCTGGACTCCCTGTAGCCCCACCCTGGGGAGCTTGTGCCCTGCTGAGGAGTCAACTGCCTGGGCTGGGTGACACTCAGGGTGTGTCAGTGACTGAGTGGTGTGGTTTTGGGGTGGGTGACATTTCCCTCACTTTCTCATGAACTTTATAGGTGCCTCTCCCTCACAGGAGATCTGCTAACCCTACCCTCTAGGCTCATGGTGGCTCTATCTCCCAATTCCTGGTGGTCTTCCCTGCTGAGATCTGAGCAGAGTCCGGGACAGACTCTGTTAGGTGGTGCTGGCATGGGGACCGCCCCTCTCACCTTGACCCAAGCCTGACTGGCACCTCTCCCTCACAAGAGATTCACTGACCCCATTCTCCTGACTCCCAACATCTCCGCCCTGCTAAGATTAGGCTCCTGACAGAATCTGGGACAGACTGAGTTATGTGGCTCTAGGGTGGTGGCCATTTTCCCTCATATGCTTGAGCAATGCAGAGTCTTTCCTTCACATAGCCAAATATTGGTCTGTTTGGGTCTGATTAAAATCTGCTGGCCTCATCACAATGACTCCCCGAGACCCTACCGTACCACAAAGGTGTGTGTGTATCTAGCAGGTGGTAGCTAGACTTGGTATATCTTGGGATATTTTCTCAGTGGCCTTAGATACAGCACGGGCACTTAATTTGAACCTGTACCACTCGGGTGAACACCACTCACCCCTACCTCATGACTCACTGAGAACTTACCTCATGCAAATCAAGTACTGCCAGAGGCTCTATCACTGACTAAGCCTAACAGACAGCCAACAGGTGGAAGCAGGCACAGGTGGATCTTGGAGTGACTTTGGACATTTTCTGATCTGCTCCTGGGCCGGGTGCTTGTAAAAGTCAGCCTTGGTGCTTAGCTTGATCCTTCTCATGCACACCCAGGGCAAGCAGAGGCAGCCAAAAACTGTGGATCACATTGTAGCTACAAACAGGTTGCCCAGAGCCAGTAACGGACATTGTCTGCAATTGGTCCACAACAGAGTCCCTCTCAAGATACCCCAGAATCAACACTTCCAGTGGCCAGCTTCAGACAACATGATCTTCAAAGCGGCATATCCAAGGGGAGATCTCAGCAGGCACCAGAACCTGCTGAGGTAAATTCTGCTCCATGTGGTCAGCACCTGCACAGCAGCTAATACACTGAAGTATGGGTCAATCTTCACAGTCAGCCAGCCTGAGAGTTGACCCCATGCATGAATAGGCCAATAGAAATCAAGACTCAATTATAACGGCGTAGGGGGGGCACACAACACACATAAGGGATATTACACCATCTGGCCCAGGTGTTGAAGGAGACTGTGCCTAGGTCCCACAGGACACTTCCTATATAAGGACACCCTATCATGTCTGAAAGGCATAGCAGATCTACATAATATATAGAAGCAAACACAAAGAGGCAGCCAAATGGGGAGACAAAGAAACATGCCCCAAATTAAAGAACAGAAGAAATCTCCAGAAAAAGAACTAAATGAAATGGAGGCAAGCTATGAACCAGATATAGAGTTCAAAAAAATGGTTATAAGGATGCTCAAAGAACTTAGTGAGAACTTCAACAAAGAAATAGCAAGCATAAAAAAGGACATAGAAACCATAAAAAAGTCAGAAATGAAGAATATACTATCTAAAATGAAGAATACACTACAAGGACTTAACAGTAGGTTGGATGAGGCACAGGATCAAATCAGCAATTTGGAAGACAAGAAGCAGAAAACACCCAATCAGAGCAGCACAAAGAAAACAGAACTTAAAAAAAAATGAGGATAGTTTAAATGTCCTTTGGGACACATGTGAAACATACCAATATCTGCATCATAGGGGTACCAGAAGGAAAAGAGAGTGATCAAGGGCTCGAGAACCTATATGAAGAAATAATGACTGAAATATAATAGTATCAACAATAAAAATAAAGTTAAAAAAAATAATGACTGAAAACTTTCCAAACCCGGTGAAGAAGAAAGACACACAAGTACAGGAAGCACAGAGAGTTCTAAACAAGATAAACCCAAAGAGGCCCACACCAAGACCCATCATAAATAAAATGCAAATGGTTAAAGACAGAGAATCTTACAAGCAGTGAGAGAAAGACAGTAAGTCATCTACAAGGGAGTTCCCATAAGATTGTCATTTGGTTTCTTAACAGGCACTTTTCAGGTCAAAAGGGATCGGCATGAAATATTCAAAGTGATGAAAACTAGGGACCAACAACTAAGAACATTTTACATAGCAAGGCTATCACATAAAATTGAAGGGGAAATAAAGAGCTTCCCAGACAAGATAAAGCTAAAGGAGTTTGTTACAACCAAACCAGTATTGCAAGAAATGTTAAAGGATTTTCTTTAAGAAGGAGGAGGAGGAGAAGAACAAGAACCAGAGAAACATAGTTGAAAAAATGAAATGGCAATAAATACATACCTATTCTTAATCACCTTAAATGTAAATGACCTAAATGTTCTGATCAAAAGACATAGGTAGTTGAATGGATAAGAAAAGAAGACCCATATATATGCTGTCTATAAGAGACCCACCTCAGAGCAAAACACACACAAAAAAACAGAGTAAAAGGATATAGAAAGATATTTCATGCAAATGAAAATGAAAAATAAAAGTTGAGGTAGCAATACTTATATCTGACAAAATAGACTTTAAAGCAAAGGGTATAATAAATGACAAAGAAGGACACTATGTAATGATAAAGGGTTCAATCCAACAAGAGATATAACCCTTGTACAACATAGGGACACCTAAATATTTTATGCATCCAACATAGGGACAACTAAATATTTTAAAAGGGAGAGATCAATAGTAACACAGCATTAATAGGGCATTTCAAGACCTCCATTAACATTAATGGATAGATCTTCCAGACAGAAAGCAGTGGTCTTAAGTGACACACTAGATCAGATGGATTTAACTGTAATCTTCAGATCATTGCACCCCAAAGCAGCAGAATATACATTCTTTTCAAGTGTGCATGTAATATTTTTTTGAATAGACCACATGTTAGGATGTAATACAAGTCTTAATAAATTTAAGAAGATTGAAATCATATCAAGCATCTTCTCTGACCACAATGGTGTGAAACTGGAAATCAATCACAAGAAAAAAACCTGTAAAATACACAAAGACATGGAGGCTAAATAACATGTTACTAAACAATAAAAGGGTTAGCAATGAGATCAAGGAAGAAATCAAAAGATACTTTGAAACAAATGAAAATGAACCCACAACAACCCCAAATCACTGGGACACAGTGAAAGCAGTCCTAAGATGGACATTCATAGCATTACAGGCCTATCTCAAGAAACATGAAATATCTCAATTCTGGTCAAGATGGCAGTGTAGGCAGAGAGGGCTCACCTCTTTGCACAACAACATTAAAATTACAAATAAAACATAGAACAACTATCACTCAGAACCATCAGAAATTGAGTTAAATGGATGTCTGACAACTACGGAATTAAAGAAGTCACATCCATCCAGACTGGTAGGAGGAGTGCAGGTGCAGAATAGGCTAGTCTCTCATACACATGTGGTAGATAAAAATTCACGGGGGACATGTCAGGAGCGAGGAGTCCCAGCCCCACACCAGGCCCCCCAACCCAGGGTTCTAGTGCCAGGAAGATAAGTCCCCACAACTTCTGGCAGCAAAACCCAGCAGGGATTGAGTCCATGGAAGAAACTTCTGGAATCCCAAGCAGTTCCTCTTAAAAAGCCCACATGTGGACTTACCTACTAAGACTCACTCCCTCTGAGCTCCAGCACTGGTATTGCAGCTTCAAAGGCACCAGTGGTATACAGGAGGAAAGTGAAGTGTCTGGCATCAAGGTGAGCAGAGACCATTGTCCCTTTTCTAAACCATCCCTCCCACAGAGCCACAGAGTGGGCAAGCTGGTGCCATATCTGAGACTCCAACAACCTGGCTAACACTGGTGTGTTTGACCTGCCTTGGAGATCCCCAGAGATTCTACCCCACTCAACTTATGGGCCCACCCAAGCTGCTTCTCCATGTCATTGCTGGTCTTGGCTCATGCTTCACAACTACCTAAACCTATCAAACAAGCAACATCTGGCCTCAGTGAGCTCCACACCTAGTACTAGCAGTAGCTAGATTTATTTAACAGCTTGACTTTGCCTGGGAATCTCCAAGCCCAGCACAAGTAGCAGCTATCTCGGTTTGTTTTACAGCTTGGGCAGGGTGGCCCCAGACAAAACACAGGTGGGGGCTTACCTTGGCCTGCACCACCCTAGGAACCCCAGGGCCAGCACACTCAGTGGACAGCTACAGATCATGTCGGAGCACCACCACCCTGCCTCTGCACAGCTGATCCTCCACAGAGGGCAGAGATTGGTGGTAAGTGGTCACAGCCAATCCTTGCAACTGACTGGCCTGAGTAAATCCACTCATTGATCTGCTAAGAGCAACCAAAGCTCAACTCTAAGAGGAGCATATACTAAACACACATGAAAGGCACACTGTGAGTACCCAGCTTGCATATATGGAAGGCTGTGCCACTGTACCCTACAGGACACCTACTACATTAGGTGATGCTACTAAGATATGGAGTTAAAGCAGCTGTACCTAATACATAGAAACAAACACAGAGAGGATGCCCAAACGAGGAAACAAAGAACCATGGCCCAATGAAAGAACAGATCAAAACTCTAGGAAAAGAACTAAACAAAATGGTGATAAGCAATCTATTGGATGCAGTTCAAAACACTGGTTATAAGGATGCTCAAGGAACGTAGTGAGGACCTCAACAGCATAAAAATGACCCAGTCAGAAATGAAGTATTCACTAATTGAAATAAAGAACAATTTACAGGGAAATAGCAGTAGAATGGATGAAGCTGAGAATCAAATCAATTATATGGAACATAAGGAAGCAAAAACAACCAATCAGAACAACAACAAGAAGAGAGAATAAAAAAAAATCAAGATAGTTTAAGCAGTCTCTTGGACTACTTCAAGAGTTCCAATATGCACATCATAGGGGTGCCAGAAAAGAAGAGGAATAGCAAGAAATTAGAAATCTATTTGAAAAAATAACAAGAAAAAACATCCCTAATTTGGCAAAGGAAATAGACACGCAAGTTCAGGAAGCACAGAGAATCCCGAACAAGATGGATTCAAAAAAGCCCACTCCAAGACACATCATAACTAAATGCCAAAGGTTAAAGATAAAGCACTAATCTTAAAAGCAGTAAGAGAAAAGCAGTTAGTTATCATTTAGAATCAAAGAGCAGATAAAGAGCTTCCCAGACAAGAAAAAACTAAAGGAGTTCATCATCACCAAACTATAAGTTTATGAAATGTTAAAGGGACTTATTTAAGAAAAAGAAGAAGATTAAAACTATGAACAATAAAATTGCAAAAATATAAATCTATCAGCAATTGAATCTAAAAAAACAAACTAAGCAAACAAGAAGAACAGAGACAGAACCAAGGATACAGTGAGTATTTGGATGGTTGCCAGATGGGAGGGTTTGTGGGGGAATGGGTGAAGAGGTTAGGGGGTTAAGAAGTACAAATAGGTAGTACAGAATATCCATGGGGATGTAAAGTACAGTATAGGAAATGGAGTAGCCAAAAACTAATACTCATGACCCAGGGACATGAACAATGGTGGGAGGATTGCCTGAGGGAGTGAAGGTTCTGGTTGGAGAGGGGCACAAGGGAAAAAATTGGAACTGTAATAACATAATCAATAAAATATAATGGAAAAGAAATATGAAATATCTCAAATAAACAATCTGACTTTACACATAATGAGGTTATGATAGTCTATTCAATAAATGGTGTTGGGGAAATTGGATGTATATGTGTCCCCCACCCCCCAAAAAGAAAAGATAACATCTTTTTACTTGATACATGAGAGTAAACTCAAGATGGATTAAAGACTTAAACATCAGACTTGAAGCCATAAAATCCTAGAAGAAAACAGGTAGTAAAATCTTGAACACTTGTCACAGCAATATTTTTGTCCTGATATATCCTTTGGGCAAGGGAAACAAAAGAAAAATAAACAAAAGAAAAATAAACAAATGAGACCATATCAAATTAAAAAAAATTTTCACATCAAAAAAGAAATCAACAAAATGAAAAGACAACCAACTGAAGGAAACAAAATAGTCACCAATGAAATGTAAGGGGTTAATATCTAAAATTTATAAAGAACTTACAAAACTCAACACCAAAAAAAACAAACAACCCAATTAAAAAATGGGCAAAGGACCTGAATAGACACTTCTCCAAGGAGGACATGCCAATGCCCAATAGACATATGAAAAGATGCTCAGTGTCACTAATCATCAGAAAGATGCATTAAAACCACAACAAGATAACACCTCACAACTCTCAGAATGGCTGATATTAATAAACCAACAAACAACAAGCGCTGGCTAGGATGGGGAGAAAAGGGAACCAACCTCATGCATTGTTGGTGGGAATGCAGATTGGTGCAGCCACTTTGGAAAGCAGTATGGAGTTACCTCAATAAATTAAAAGTGGACTTATGACCCAGTGATTCTGCTTCTGGAAATATGTCCAAAGAAACCCTAAACACTGATTCAAAAGAATATATGCATCTATATGTTCATTGCCATGTTGTTTACAATGGTCAAGATTTGGAAGCAGCCCAAGTGCTCACCAGTAGATGAGTGGATAAAAAAGTTGTGGTATATTTACACAATGGAATACTACTCAGCCATGAAAAAGAAGGAACTCTGACCTATTCTGACGGTGTGGATGGACCTGGAGAGTGTTAAACTAAATGAAATAAGCCAGTTAGAGAAAAACAAATATCATATGATTTCACTTATATGTGGAATTTAAGGAATACAATAAACTAGCAAACAAAATAGAAACAGACTCATAGCTATAGAGAACAGACTGAGACCTGTCAGAGGAGAGTTGGGGGGCTTGGTGAAAGAGGTGAATGGATTTAGGAAAGAAAAAAAACTCATTGACACAGACAACAGTATGGTGATTACCAGAGGGAATGGGGATTGGTGGGGGTAGAAGATGGTAAAAGGTGGTGATAAACGGTGATGGAAGGAGACTTGTCTTGGGGTGGTGAACACACAATACAGTATATAGATGGTGTATTACAGAATTGTACCTCTGAAACCTATATAATTTTATTAACCAATGTCACTCCAATAAATTCAATAAAAATTTTTAAAAAGCAGAAACAATTCTGATCATTTTTAAAGGGTAAACATGCTATCGTACTTGGGGGTAAGCCTGTATTGTAATTAGCTTTGAGTCCAAATATGAGCATATACAAGGATTACAGACCATCTGGCGGGGGGGGGGGAGCTCTCAAACAGAAACAAAGTAACTTAGATCAGAGGCTAACCTAGGAGATGAAATATTTAGGAATTAAGGCCTATCATGAATATGAAGAGATGGAGGAAGATACTGCAACCATGAAAACAAAAGACTGCTTTTCAAAAAAGAACATTCAGTGAATAAAAAGTAGACTTTTAAAATTTAAAAATATAATAGTAAAAACGAAAATCTCAATAGAAAGAATAAGGATACATTTGAATAAATCTTCATGAAATAAAACAATAATAAAAGGAGATGGAAATTAGAGGGTGAAATATTAATAAAAATCATTTTTAAGAACCAGTTTGATAGGTTCAACATCTGAATAGTAAAAGTTCCTGAAGAAGAAAATAGAGAAAACAGAGAGGAGAAAGTCATCAACCAAATGTCAAGAAAACTTTAGAGGAAGAGCATACATGTCTAGACTGAATGAGTTCATTAAGAATCCTCATGTATGTGCTTTACAAAGTTATGAAGTTCCAAATAGAAGAGGAAAATAAAATACATTTACTAACTGATAGATGTGTTCCATGAAAATAAGGGTATAATCAAGAAAGAGGTAGACATGTACCCTGGCTGGTGTGGCTCAGTGAATTGAGTGCTGGCCTGTGAACCAAAGGGTCACCTGTTCGATTCCCAGTCAGGGCACAGGCCTGGGTTGAGGGCCTGGTGCGGACTTGTGAGAGGCAACCACACATTGAAGTTTCTCTCCTTCTCTTTCTCCCTCCTTTCCCCTCTGTCTAAAAACAAATAAATAAAATCTTTAAAAAAGAACAAAGAAAGAGGTAGATATGAGATATAGGAAACTGGGAGCAGAAGGAATCCCATGAAGGACAATAAAGGGAGACACTGAAGGGCAGTGAGGGACTGGAACAGATCAGGAAACTCCAGGACACCCTTCCTCAGGAGGATGAAAGTAATGAAATATCCTATGTATTAAATGTCTTGAGAATAGATTTAGGCAACTGTCAAAGATATAAATTAAATTTGTGATAGAAATGCAAAAAACTTAGTAGATGAAGACAATAAGGCAATTATTATTATTTTTAAAGATTTTATTTATTTATTTTAGAGAGAGGAGAAGGGAGGGAGACAGAGAGGGAGAGAAACAGCAATGTATGGTTGCCTCTCACATGGCCCTCACAGGGGACCTGGCCTGCAACCCAGGCATGTGCCCTGACCGGGAATCGAACTGGGACTGTCTGATTCCCAGCCTGCGCTCAATCCACTGAGCTACACCAGCCAGGGCCAATAAGGCAATTATTAATTCTGAGAAAGTAAGAGCCATAGAGAAAAGGAAAAGTAATTATATTATTGCATGGCTCATCTGTGACTAGAATTTACATAGCAAGAATAATATAAACTCCAAATACTGACCTATGTTAATTTGTGAAAATATAATTATGTTGGGAAGATAAAAATATGGAAAAGGTACATGAGTACAGTGGGATGGATAAAAGAAAAGCCATAAAAGCTTTAAATTTTAGACTAGGAAGTCAATATATAAGACTGGAAGAAAAAAAAACTAGTAGTAGAATACAAAAATGTTATTTAGAGACCTAGAGACCAATTTCATTTAATTGGTGAAAAGATACAAAAGTAATTACCTTATGAAAAGGGGAAGTGGTGCTGAGGGAGATAAGAAACTACCATCTTTTTGTAATAAACATTGTAGAATTATTTGACTATTAACTTTAAACATGCATGTTAATGCAATAAAAAATTTAAAAAACCAATACAAAGAATTGTACCAATAATTATTAATTAAATAATTAAAAAATATGCATACCCCCCCCCCGCCCCCAGGCAGTCATCGCTGAGCAGTTGGAATTGGCAAACAAAGCGAAAGCATCCTTATTTGGGCAACATGAAAAGTACGAGGGTAGGAAAATCATCCTATGAGTGTTATGAGAGCATTGCTTATTTTTTAAAAAGCCTTGTGGAGTTGGACTCATTGTCAGTTGACACCTGTCACATCAAGGGGCACAGGCTTTACCGTAGTTTGATCTTTTCATTGTGGGTGGAGATGTAACAGGACTTCAGGGCTAGACAGGGAAGGGGTCAATTGCAGGGTAATCAGCTAAGGCAAATACCAGAGATCTGGGCAGTGGCATCCAAACACTGTATGGTCAGGGACAAGAAGAAAGGGACCAGAGGGCAGACCTCACCTTTATTCCTGAGGACACTGGATTCAGAACTTGTGCACTATTTCAAATTACTTGCCATGCATAGGTGTTTGAAGCCCAAAGAGGACAGAGGCATGTAGATACCCCGATCCTCATCCTCTGGGTTTCATCTCTTAGTTGCAGCCGGATTCCTTTACTTCGATCTGTATGCATAGCCTCGCTCCAGAATCTGGGCCCAGTCTGACACCTTGGCATCACCATTCTTTCAGATCACCCCCTACAGTTGCCTGTGCAACTGGGTTGGCTCACCCTGAGCCCTAGACGCCTCTGACTACTCCGACACCTCATCTCCTAAATGCAACCACATGGTAAATGTCCACAGCACCTGAAGATACCTTGTTCCTGGCTGAGCAGAAAATCTGTGCCACAGGCCTTACTTTCACCTCGGCCCAATGTATCGTCTGTGCCCCATCTTCCCTATCCTCACGTGACCTGTCATCCAGCCCCAGGCCAAGCGTTATACTCACGTCTTTGTATGTCAGTCCCTTCATCCAATAAGACCCAAGTCTCAACCTTATTCCCATGCTAGGAATTTATTGAGCATTTACAATCATCCTATGTGGGATCCTTTGAACACTGTACTTTGCATGGTTTACATGGGTTACTTCAACTCCCTGTGGTTGTAGCCGTGATAACCAACACCATTTTGTAGATGAAGAAACCATAGTTTAAACATATGAAGGGAACTTGTCCATGGTCGCGGTGTGAGGACAAGGCAAGAATTGAAACACAGGCCATCTGGTTCCAGCCCCAGACTGTGATTTCAAGGTTCATTGCCTCTTGAAGTCTTGTTCAGACTTCAGGATCTACTTCTATTCCCAGGCCAAGCCTTCCCTGATTTGACCTACCCCTGTTTCCAAACTCTGCGTCTGGGAGCAGGTGAATCTCCTTCTGCCGGAGGTAGAGGAACCTGTGCCTGGTTGTCTTCACATGATCATTTGCTTCCATGAAGTTCCCAGCTGATTCTATCAGCCCACATTGTGGTCTACTGCCTGAGTGATTCTCATATTGGGGTCAACCCTCCAGACCCACAGTATCATCATCCGTCATCCCCTGGGAACTGGTTAGAAAGGCAACATTTCAGACCCCACTCCAGACCAGCCAAATGAGAGACTCTGGGAGGCAGGTGGCAGTAATCTGAGTTTTAAGAAGCCCTCCAGGTGCTTGGATGCACACCGAAATTTGTGAACATTGCCCTAGGGTCATGATCAGGGGGAGTCTGGTAGGGTCAAGTCTGCTTGGCTCTTACAGAATGTGCCTAAATTGGATGTGTTCGGGAAAAACGGGCCGGGAAGATGGATTTCTATCTTGGGTTGCCATGCCACCCAGCGAGTGGTTTCTTCCATCACACCGACCTCAATGGGAACAGGACATGGAAGGGAAAAATGTGAGAAACCTCTTTGTTCAGCGCCTGACCCTGTACCATGGAGTCGTGAAGAAGCTGTTTTGGATTCCTGTAATGAGTCAGTTGTAAAAAACAGAACAAAACAGAGTCATGTGAGAGAGGCTGTGAGTCAAGAAAGACAGGAAAGAGCCATATGTCAATGTTCTTGAAAGCTAGAGAAAGCCAGAATCACACACTAATATTTTGGTGTTGAAGATCCAGACATCTTTTAGTTACAATTTACGTTATGTCACCTGTGGCTGTGACTTGTCTTTATGGTACAATAGCAGTAAGCACAGCAGTTTTCAGAAGTAATATATGAGGAATGGGTCAGGACTGAAAGCTATGACTTGCCTTATTCTTATAACAATATAAAGCAATTATTAAATTTAATATTTTTTTCTTTTACATCGTGCAGTGATCTGCATATAAAAAACATCTACCCATTTACTGATCTTCTTGGTATTCCACCTTAGTCATTTCCTACTGTTTGCTAGTGTATACCTTGACTACACATTTTGGGGTGTTTGGCACCTGCTCAACACCTGGGAGAACACACCTGCAGAAATCCTGGCCCTGAGTGTGAAGTCGGGGCTGCTCCAAGCTTATGAAGAGCAAGCTTGCTGATACCGCCTAATTCCATTCTGAGTAGGGATTCCGTGATTGATGACGGGAGAGAGTAAATAAATTTCAGCAAGTATACACAAGAGTGGATCAGGACAGTAAGTGCTTACTATGTACAATCAATAGGCATTATTTTAGAGGAGATTAAAATTTCCTGGACTTAATCCTCCTGCTAGAGTGGCGTTGGTGGCAGAGAATGAGTTACTGTTTTCTCCAGGGAGATAGTGAGAAGAGCATCTGTGCCTTGCGAATAAAAACATGTAGTAAAATAAGCAGTTTAGGAATCTGTTCAGTTTGGAACTCAGTTCCCTGGAAAAAGATGTGTTTGTAGCATATGAAGTGGAAGAAGGTGGTTTTGGACAGCAAGTGTCTGGACTGGAAATGACACAGCTTTGTTTCTTCCTGTGACATTCTTAGGCATTGTCATGGCTTCTCCACTTCACAATGTACCAGACGGAGTCGGAGCCTGCGACTGCCGCGGGGGACTTCGCTCTGTCCGGCAGCAAGATGTGCTGATGTCACGGGGTGTTTTGGCTGAAGTTTGAAACACAATTTTTGTCTAAACTTGATGATTTTTTTCAGAAGTTAGAAAGACTATTACTTAAAATTTAAGACAGTATCTGTTTCCTAAGAGGTGAAAGCTTAAAATTAGCTTTGGGACTTTTGTTCTGTTAAAAAAATCTTGAGTATTCGTCAATTGTTTGGGGGAAAAACTGTGAACTCCAGGTCTTCCTGACAGTAGGTGTTTAAACATTATTAACGTAAATTACTTGTATATTTTAGCAAAGATTTCCAGACATCTTTATTTCTTTGTGAAAAACCTTTTCTCTATTAAGATTTAAACTGCCTATGTCAGGGCTTGACAAACTATGGCCTGTGGTACAAATCTGGCCCACTGTCTGTTTTGTAAATAAAGTTTTATTGAAACACAGCCATGTTTATTTATTTGCATATTGTCTATGTCTGCCTTCCTCCTGCAACAGCAAGTAGTTTTGACAGGGATTGTATGGCCCTCAAAGCAAAAATATTTGCTATTATACCCTTGCCTTTTAGTAGTGCTTGTTCTTTTGCATGTCCTCGTACTTAAACAGTTGGCTCACGGACATTGGAACCAGAGATCATAAAATGACAGAAAAGATATGCAGGCCTGCCCTTCATGTCATACTCATGAAGAGACTTTGAAAATGAGTTGAACTTGGCTTGGCCTATGTTGTATTGGCTACATAGTTGATGTCTTGTGCATGATATTATTCCAGTCTCAATAACCATGACTTTACTGATACTAAACTATTATTTTTTGATGTGATTGTCTCATGAGAGCCACTGAACCAGACTTCTCTCCAAGGCTTCTGGGTGGGTGCAAGTCACATTTACTTTAATGGCGTGGAATTTTTTCATTGTCAATCATGCTGGGAAGAGGGCAATTCTGGGATTGAAAAAGAAGACACAAGAAGCGTGCCCTGGACTAAAGTAAAGAGAAAATCCTGTTATTTCACTACATGGTGGAGGTTGGGTATGAGATCGAGGAGAGCAGGAAGGCCTGGGAGCACTTCTTTTGTGGGGCAGTGATCTTGTCATTGCTTCTTCTTGAGCACACATGAGGTGGCATCCTGAGGGATCTCTCAGGACTATCTGAATGGCCTTGGAAGTTAGGGAGAAGAGGTTGATATTAAGGAGTGCACTGATCAGGGCTCAAACCATCGCACGATACTATTAATGGACTATCTGACAGCTAACACCCTCTTTTTTTCTTGTCAGCAGTACTATGATTATCTCAGACACTGGGTGGTCTTCAGGAGAGTCTAGGCCCTCCTCAGCTCCAGGGTGAAGGACGAATTTTGATTAGTTTAAGTCCATCATGTAATTGCATTCCCCTTGCTGATAACAAATGGGCATACAATACAATTCTTGCCAATGAGAAACAAAGGGACGTTTTCTCAATCACTTGTGGGAAAGGTTTCCTTGTTCTTAAAAATGAGAAACGTAAGAAAAAGAAGTTCTCTTCTGGATTTGAATGTGACTGTGAAAAAGATGGTTCCAAAGAGCTAACACAGCCCATCTTACTACTGTGAGAGGGAGTTGCCTGTGTGCTGAGGGTGACAGAGCAGAATGTGGAAAGAACCTGGGCCCTGGATGGCATCGTAGAGCTACCGAGTTACACAGAGGTAGAGCAGATGTGAAAATTAAAGAGCTACAAGAAAATAAAGTCTTCCTACTATTTAAGCCATTTTTCATTGGATGTTCTACTACTTATAGCTAACCTACACTCTTAAATATTTAATGAAATATCTCTTTATTACTACAGGTTGGAGACTGAAAAAAAGTAACCATATTCTGAAAATATATTCTTGCAAGGATATAATTGTCAAATCCATTGAAATGGAGAAATCTAGTGAATCTGAATAATGGCACATATACCACAAATGCTTTCTTTTTAGTTGGTAAGAATTGCAGAAAATTATATTCTGACATTTCATATTAGCAATAAACAAAAACAAAGACATGGAAAGACCAGAAAAATTTAGGTAACCTGATGAAGTTGGCAGTATTTTACGTTGAAAATAGCTTTAAATTATAAAACTCATTTTTATGGTAAAAATGCCCAAATATATAAAATTATTTAAAGTCATAAGTGATCATTGTCCATTTGGCAATTTGAGGCTATCCAAGCGGAAAACAAGGATGCCAGCCAGGGAACCAGCAAGGACTGGTGGGACACTAGGAACCAGGCAGAAGTGTGTTTGTGAAGTTGTGGGGGCTACTAATCCAAGATGGCCCCAATGATACTGGCTTCCTGGAATTATGCCCTGTGTAGTTCCCTTCCACAATCAACAGGGCTAACTTGTGTAAACCAACAAGATATTTTAGAAATGATGAGCATGACTTCTGAGGCTAGGCCATAAAGGACATTGTGGCTTCTGCCGTGTTCTTTCTTAATTATTTACTCTGGGGGGAGCCAGCTGCCACATTGCGAGGCCGCTCAGGTAGCCCCATGTAGAGATCCGAGAGACAAAAACCAAGGCCCCCGGTCAACAGCTGCTGAGTGGGCCACCCTGGAAGCCAACCCTTCAGCTAGTCAAGCCTTCAGACAACTGTAGTCTCAGCCAACATCTTGACTCCAACCAACCTCGTGACAGCCCTTGAGCCAGAACTACCCAGTTGTCCCTGGATTCCTGACCTCTAAAAGTCATATGAAGTAATAAGTGCTTGTAGTTTTAATTTTTTAAGTTTATTTATCTGAGGTGGGGGGAGAGAGAGAGAGAGAAATGCTGATTTGTTGTTTAACTTATTTATACATTCATTGGTTGATTCTTGTGTGTGTCCTCACCATGAATCAAAGCCACAGTTGGCATATCAGGGGGATGCTCTAACCAACTGAGCTACCTGGCCAGAGCTAAGTGCTTGTAGTTTTAAATTTTGTGGTAATTTGTTGCACTGTGATGGATAAGTAAAAAAAGTTCTAAGCAACCTGGGCCTTACCACAGGGGCCTTGGTAGTCAGCTACTCTGGCACCATTAGCAGGTAAGATAAGAATCCTGCTTAAAATGCTAATTTATAATCCATTTAGGCTGTGGTCAGCCTTCAGCCTAAAGTTCCTCTAAACATGCAGCTGAGAAGGGATGGGGCAGTTTGGGATGGGTGTGTTTGCATGTGCATGCACACATGTATGTCTATAGAATGTGTGTATGGGTTTGGGAATCAGTGTTGTTCCCTTGTGCCCTCCCTAAGGAACAAAGGGGCCTCTTTGCTGTGCTCTGTACCCCAGAGTGATTATGAACTTATGTTCTGGTATCTGTTCGGCGTTTGATTCCTTCTGGTTGATTCTCAAGAGTTATTCCTCTCTTTCTAGACTCTACAAAGACTTGTTCTGGCTTTTAAGTAGTGTTTGGAGAACTCTAAAATCATGTTTGTTTTATGCTGAGTCTTCCAAGTAGTATGTATTGAAAACACATTCCTTGGCAGGTAGCAAGTGGGAACTGCATGTGAAATGGGCTCCGAGTCTGAGGAGAAATGCACACAGGGAGGAACTAAACGATACTTGTTTAGGATTCTCAGTTGTAAACTCTCCAGCCATCCTGGACCTGGCTGCTGTGTGGGGACCACATGGTGGCAAAGGTTATCTAAAATGTAGGGCCACTGGGCTCTGTGGGCCTTGACGTTTATCTCCGGTATTAAGGTGTTTGCTTCTAGTAACTCAGGAGCTAAGCCATTTCTGGTGTTGAGAAAAAAATTCCGCATCAACAACCCTAAATCATTTGGCTCTTAATGCCTGAAAATTGAGAAAAAAAGGAGTTCTTAATAAAATTGTGAAGGCAATTAGCTTGCACATTTAAAAGGGAGAAAAGACGCGATGGGCAGAGGAGGCCCTCTCACACTGCACCTGTATGCGTGTCTCTCCTGCCTTCCCCCAGAACGGGAACCAGTGGATGAGTATCTATTGGGAACCTGAGTCTCTTAGCTCTCTTTAGCAGCTGATCCTTTGAGTTGGTATTTGCTGTTTGGCCCTCCACATTTTCTGTGCTTTCTTGTTTTATTTGTTTATTTATTTATTTAAGAGAGGGGAAGGGAGGGAGAAAGAGAGGGAGAGAAACATCAATGTGTGGTTGCTTCTCACATGCCCCCAACCAGGGACCTGGCCTGCAATGCAGGCATGTGCCCTGACTGGGAATCGAACCAGCAACTCTCTGGTTCTCAGGCTGGCACTCAATCCACTGAGACACACCAGCCAGGGCTGTGCTTTCTTGTTTTGCAATAAAATAATATTACTTGCTTTACTAATCTTGAAGGCATATTTGTATCAGGATCTGGACTTTGTCGACGAACTCTTCCCTGTTCTCATCCCATCACAGTAATTCAATGACCTAGTCTCAGTTCTGACTTTCATAGGCAAAAACCCCAACAGCAACTCCGGATTCTAACAGTCGCCCTTGTCAGCATCACCTTTCCCTTCAGCAAGCGCCAGTAGCAAGGACATTGGACATCAGTTTGGGGTCTGAGTGGGCAGCAGGCTTCATCTTCTTGCACTGCAATCTATGCAGCTAATTGCAGGGCCCTGGATGGTGTTCAGGATGGCGTTTTTCAGAACTTGTCATGTCATGAAGATTTAATTTTGGGTTCTTAGATATTGGAAATCTACCAAAGTGCTCACAGGGGAAATGTGGTGCAAAGAAAAGAATATAGGTTTTTAGAGTCAACCAGACAGGGGCGGCCCAGGAGGACTTCTGTCTTGAGAGCCCGTAGTGTGAGGTGGTTCAGGGCAGGTCTGAGTCCCAGTTCCACTATTTACTCACTATTATCACTATTATCTAAAATGGACTAGTAATAGTGCCTTTTTCACAGTGTTGTTTGGGGAAATGAAATGACTTAAAACATGTGAAAGTGTTTGGAATGGGGCCTGACTCAATACTATATTTGCTATTTTTATTATTGTTATTATTATTATTACTGACTCTGTCATCTTGGGCTAGTAAGTTAACTTCTCTAAGCCTGAGTTTCTTCACCTATAAAACCGAGGTCGTAACAACAATCTCAAAAGGTCCTTGGAATTAAAGTACGTAAAACATCTAGCCAAATTTCTGGTATATAGTGGAAGCTCTTTTTAAGGGCATTTAATTTTAATATACGATTAATAACCCCCACCTGATTTTCCTGGCTTTGCTGGGGCCATGAAGGAGGTGGAAATGGAGAGGGGACAGGAGCCCGCGTTATGGCAGAGCTGGGACACGCAGAACTGAAATTGTCTCCAAAGCAGGGTCGCTGCTCTGCAGCAAGGCCTCGCTCCCCACGGTCATTAGAGCCCCCATTCTCAGCCAGTCTTGATTTCCATTCACTGTATCCTCCTGGAACAAGTGAGTCTCAAGCAGGGCTTGCTCCTTAATCTTTGTGATCATTGAAAAAAAGAATAGAAGCCAAAGGTTCTTTTCAACCAGGTCTCCAGCAGTGACCTTTGTGAACTTTGGGACCCAGTGAGAGATCTTGACAATTTCTGGTAAGGCCTTGCAACTGGCCGAATTACTCTAAAGCCCAACCTGGGCAGGGACTATTAACAGTTAGTGCGGAAGCTCGATTACTGTGTGATAATCACACCATTAGCTCCTGTCACTGCTATTGTTCATAAAAACCGTTCCTAGTCTCTCGGAGACCTCTCATCTCCTGCCCTGACCTCTCTCTCCAAGTACATTTGAAATAGCACTCATTATCCCTCTTACGTTTGCTTGTTATTCCTCTGAACAACTTGGGCAATCTCTCGCCGTCTCCAAAGCCTGATATTCTGTTCGTCCCATGCTGCCTCACCCTCCTCTGGTGTGTTCCAGATGGTTTTGTACCAAGCAGAGCATATGTCTCTCTCTTTCCCTTGATTACTCTTTGCATCTTTGCTCTTCTGCATCGTCCTCCACTTGATTTACTTCTGAAGTATTTATTGCTGGGGTGACATGCATAACGAATACCCTTGGGCGTTCATTAAGTTCAGCTTTGAACAGTTTCTGTTTCCCCTCAGTGTCCTTGATGTCTGTTGCTTTTGGCCATTTGCTCATGTAAACTTCACAGTTTGGCAACAACTACTCCAAACCAAATCCATACCTCTCTCTTTCAGGTTCTGCTACTTTTTTAAAGCCTCATGGAAATCCTTTGTTTAAGATGATGCCTTACAGGTGACTTTTAGGATTTCCCTGTCTGTCCCATCCCGTGTAAAGGAATTGCTGCATGGATCTATTGCTGTGTAAAAACCACCTAAATCTTAGTGGTTTAGAACATAATTATTATTGTCTCTCACAGGTCTTGGGTTGGTTGGAGGTAGGCGGACAGTTTTCAGCTGGGCTTTCTCCTGCAGCTGCAGTCAGGGTTGGTGAGGCTACAGTCATCTGAAGCTTTGAAAAGGCTGGCCACCCCTCAGCTTGTTCCTGTGGCTGGCACAATGCTGGCTGAGGGCTCAGCTGGAGCTGTCCCACTCCAGTGATGACACATTGCTTCTCTGTGTGACAACTTGGGTTTCTCAGAGCGTGGTGGCTAGGTCCTGATAAGGTGCAGCCCAGGAGTGAGCATTTGAAGGTGAAAGGCTTCATCAGCCTTAGTCTTGGGCGCTATGAAGCATGATTTCCATTGTACTTGCCTGGTGTGAGCCGTCGACACGGGGGCGCCTGCCAAGAGGTGCGCTTCACTGGGGGGAGACGAGCCACCACAAGAGTGAAGTTATTCTGTTCTTCACATTGTTCCTTATTTTAGAATCAAAGAGACCCTTTTGATACTGGTTTTTCTCTAAACTTTTCTGGTACAGGCAGTTTTCCCTACTAGCAAAGCCCAGTTATGGCATTCCCAATGCCGTCTGAACCACCCATCCCTATTGCCAAAGAGTCTGTCTTCCTCTGCGGGACTCTCAGGTTGGCAAGCCTGTGCTAAGTTAAGAGGTGAAGTACAAGGCAAAGAGCCCTAGATTTGGCCTTAAGAGACTTGTGTTTTAGTCCTGGCTTTGGAGCAGTGTGACTGACCTTGAACCAGTCACTTCATCTCCCTAAAATTGTCTTTTCTGAAATCTCCCTTAAGCTCTGGAATTCTACAGTTCCTGTATGTGCATCTCTATTAGATGGAATACTCTACTTCAACCCTCTGAACTGACTAAGCCCAGGTTTTGGGGCCGACGGAGGAACTGGTACTGACCATCGCAGTCTTTGCACATAGTAGGCATTCAATTAAAAAAAGTGGGTGAGGATATAATTTAAATCTAGAAACCTAGATAATATCATTGTTTTAAAGATTTTGGTAGTAAATATTGCCACGTTATTTATATGACCATTTTAATTTGAAAGAGTATAACCTTGCCTGTGTAGGGCTTTGCTTTTAGAGCTTGGAACTTTATTAACACAATCTCTGCATGTGTCCCTTTGCCATTTAACAGGCAGCTCTTTGTTCCTGTTGACAGATTGATATTTTGCAAGTAACCCTCGTGCCCTGATACTGACCATGATTACTTTAAGCTGAAGCAACTGGAGGGATGCCAAAGGTCTGTGGTAATATGAATTTGCTTTTTTTTTTTAAGAGGTGCTGGGCTCTTGTAATGTTGATCTCTCCCCCTTTGGGATAGTAGAGGAGAACCAAAATAAGGAAAATCTGTGGGAGGGGAAGGAGACCAGGTCAAGTGTAAACGTAAATATACACCCTTGCCCCCCAGCTGAGTGCGTCAGTTCCTTGCTCCAAGTGGAAGTTGACCTTGGGTTTCCTGCCCTCATAACCGTTTAACATTTGAGTAGACAAAGAGCTTCATCAGGAAGAGGCTTAACCCTGTTAATGGCTACAAATCATTGCCTCTGGAGGGCTGGCCCTAGAGAGCCAGGGTTCAGAGGGGTCTCTTGCCTTCTTTTCATTTTATGGGAGTCAAGTTTCAAAGAGACTAACTGCCCAGGCCCCCAGGATTTCCTGATGGTTTGGGAGGTTTCCAGGCCTCAAACTGGCCTGTTCCTTCCTCTTTTAAGCAAGATGACATCTTCCTAAAGGGAAAAATAGCTCAACTCCAAAAGAGACTTGGGACTTATAGAAGAAGCAGTATGAAGTGGCCTAAATTGAAGGTTTAATTTTTTTTTTAAATGACAAACACATGAAAAGAGAAAAACAAATCACTCTCAGTTGGCATATTTAAAATAGGCTCACAGTACCCTGGCCAGGTCGCTCAGTTGGTTGGAGCACGTTTGATCCCTGGTCAGGGCTTGTACAGGGGCAACTGATCAGCGTTTTTCTGTCACATTGATGTTCTCTCTCTTTCCCTTCCTTCTCTCTCAAATTAGTAAACATATCCCAGAGTAAGGACTAAAAAAATTACAATAGGCTAACAGTCCCAGCAATTTCTTTAAGGAAAAAGGCAGGATGGATTTTTGGGGGGCAGGATTGGGTGGATTGTGGTCATTCCCCAGCCTGAGGGCTGCAGCTGAAAGGATGACCTTTTCTGATCTGCCCTCCCATCTTCAATCACCCCCTCTGCAAATCATGTTTTATTTACTTTTATTTTCAACTGGAGCAAACATTTTTATATCATGTATGCTTAATTAAATAAAATGTATTCACATTCTGGGCTGGAGGAACAGAGATCAAGTAACGGCAGACTCTCTTGCTGGGCTTTGCTGAACCCTGTGTAAGCAGTATGGCCCCAGCTCTCAGGCTGGAAAGGGCATCTTTGACAATGTTAATGGTTTTGACCTCTGAGAGCCAACATTTCACCCAAAAGTCCCTAATGTAAGAACAAAAGGACTGGAGAGCTGGCGCCTAAAGCTAAACTTTGACCCCAGAACAGAAAAAGAGACAGGGTAGAGTAATTCTGCTGAGGCAAGATAATCTGTGTACTACAGGGTGCAGATAAAGACAAAAAGAATTCATCATTTCCCTAATGACTAAGAATTATTTGCAGTTCTGTGGTCTGCAGAATTAGAGAACAGACCTGGAGCCTGGAGGACAGATGGCAGATCTGTGGGAATTTAGCCCTGGCTGCCTACATGAAGCAATGTAATATGGAGGTTTTATTTGCCTTGTGCTAGCAGGTGGTTAACTAGCATCTTGGGTCACAATGGACTTCTCTTGGGACCTCTGGAAATAGTTTTCCTCACCTCCAAAAGTATTATAAAGCCCACTAGGAAATCGTGGGTATTAATCTCATCAGGAAATCCAGAAGGTGATCTCCAATTTGCTCAAGGGCTCGAGGGAATATTTATATTTTCTGTCTACCAGCTTGAGTTAACATCACCTAAGGCTTTTCTTTTTGTTTATATTCTGGGGAAATCATTCCACTGCCGAATAAATTACAAGACATTTCCAATAAACTCTTCAGTATTTTTTCAGATTGGAGGAGAGGTGGAGTCAGATGAAGATTGGGAAAGACAGGGCTGACTCGAATGATACAAATAATTTTGGTCAACAGTTTGACGGCATTTATTTATCAAATGTCTCAGTAGACAGAGCTAAGCCTCAGGAATAAATTTCTACCCAGAAACCTGTTAATGGCCAGCCCTTCAGGCCCTCACAGCCTCAGTACTTTCCAGCCAAGATGGAAGCGTAGGTAGATACACTTCACTTTCTTGCACAACCACGAAGGACAACAACAAATTTAAAAACAAAAACCAACCAGAACTGCCAGAAAATTGAACTGTATGGAAGTCCGACAACCAAGGAGTTAAAGAAGAAACATTCACCCAGACTGGTAGGAGGGGCAGAGACGGGCAGCCAGAGCAGAGAGGACTCATAGCAAGGCTACAGCTGGAGGGTGGGGGGGGGGTCCCACATTTGTGTGTGGATAAACAGGGAGGAACAACTGGGGAGAGAGGCTGTGCAACCCAGAGTTCCAGCCAGGGGAAATAAAGCCTCAAAACCTCTGGCTGTAAAAACCTGTGATGGTTGTGGCAGTCTCACAAGAGAGTCCATTGGAGGGACCCATGGGATTCTAGAATGTACACAAACCCACCCACCAGGAATCAGCATGAGAAAGGTATGATTCCCTTGTGGGTAGCAGGGGAAGTGACTGAAAGCAGGAGGTGAGTGGAGCAAGCAGCATTGTTTCCTCTCTGACTCCTCCCCCACAGATAGCGCCACAACACAGTGAAGTTGGTTGCCCTGCCCTGCCCTGAGCATACCTAAGGCTCCTCCCATTACAACATAACAGGTGCACCAAGACAAAGAAATATGTCTCAAATGAAAGAACAGATCAAAACTCCAGAAAACAAACTAAGTGACGAGGATATAGCCAACCCATCAGATGCAGAGTTCATCACTGGTAATCAGGATGCACACAGAAATTATTGGGTATGGATGCAAAACAGAGAAAGAAGTAAAGGCTATACAAAGTGAAATAAAGAAAAATACATAGGGAACCAACACTGAAGGGAAGGAAACCAGGACTCAAATCAACAATTTGGACCAGAAGGAAGAAATAAACATTCAACCAGAACAGAATGAAGAAACAAGAATTCAAAAAAACTGAGGAGAGGCTTAGGAACCTCTGGGACAACTTTAAATGTTCCAGCATCTGAATCATAAGGGTGCCAGAAGGAGAAGAGGGAGAGCAAGAAATTGAAAACTTATTTGAAAAAATAATGCAGGAAAACTTCCACAATCTGTCAAAGGAAATGGACATGCAAGTCCAGGAAGCTCAGAGAGTCCCAAAGAAATTGGACCCAAGAAGGAACACACCTAGACACATCATAATTAAATTACCCAAGATAAAAGATAAGGAGAGAATCTTAAAAGCAGCAAGAGAAAAGGAGACAGTTACCTACAAAGGAGTTCCCACAAGACTGTTAGCTGATTTCTCAAAAGAGACCCTACAGGCAAGAAGGGGTTGGAAAGAACTATTCCAAGTTATGAAAGGCAAGGACCTACATCCAAGATTACTCTATCCAGCAAAGCTTTCATTTAGAATGGAAGGGCAGATAAAGTGCTTCTCAGATAAGGTCAAGTTCAAGGAGTTCATCATCACCAAACCCTTATTATATGAAATGTTAAAGGGACTTATCTAAGAAATAGAAGAAGATCAAAACTATGAACAATAAAATGACAATAAACTCACAACTATCAACAAGTGAACCTAAAAACCAAAAACACACTAAACAAACAACTAGAACAGGAACAGAATCACAGAAATGGAGACCACATGGAGGGTTATCAGTGGGGAGGGAGAGGGGAGAGAATGGGGAGAAAAGTACAGGGAATAAGAAGCATAATTGGTAGGTACAAAATAGACAGGGGGAGATTAAGAATAGTATAGGAAATGGAGAAACCAAAGAACTTATATGTACGACCCATGGACATGAACTAAGGGGGTGGGGGAATGCTGAGGGAAGGCGGGTACAGGGTGGAGGGGGATAAATGGGAGAAAAAAATGGGACAACTGTAATAGCATAATTAATAAAATGCACTTAAAAAACAAAACAAAACCCTTCCACCAGGCAGTTCATCCCAGACCAGGCTTAGTAATATTTCCAAAACCCCATTTCCACCAACCAGTGAAATCTTCTGCTTTTCTGCTCATTTCTGGTATTCCTGGGCCATATCCTACTAAGATCTGCCCACAGAAGTCTTTCCCCTCAACTCCATTGGAAATCTCCAGACCAATTAATGATGCTGGTTTTGAATGTTTCCTCTGAGTTAAAACACTACAGTAAGTGTATAATATAATTTGTTGTCATTTAATCTTTGCAACAACCTCATGACGTAGTAGTTATTGTTATTAATATTAACAATATTAAGTGAAATTAAGAGGAAATTAAGTGACTTGCCCAAGTAAGTAGAAGTGCTTGGACCTAAAACCAGGTCTACCTGGTCTGCAAATCCATGCCCTGAAATATCATGTTATATTGCTGGGTGTTTTCTTACCTTTATTCCACTTCCTATTAGGTGCGGCCCCCACCCTGAACCCAAGTCCATTTAGTTTGAGCTTTATGTAACTCTTGCCAACTCCTTTCCCAAGAAAAGGATCTCACTATTGGCCAAGATCTCTTTCAAACTAGACTGACCACCATAGAAACATGATTTGCCCACTCAAATAATTAGAAGAAAGGATTATATTAACCCAGAAACATCTGATACTGCATCTCACCCACCAGATTAAAACTCTTGGCTAATATTGCTGGCCCAAATCAGACTCAACTTCTTCAGACATTTTGGTTTGAAGAACTGATTGTTTTGAGGAAGCCAACACTATAGCCTGGCTGATTCCCAGCCTTACTTATTTCTGATGTACATTCTCTCCAACTCTTTGCTGCAGCATGTCTCGCTGGAAAGTCCACATGGACTATGGCAGCCTCTGAGCTTTGATAATTTGAAAATTCAGTTTATCAGCTTGCTTGGGGCAAGTAATTTTTGGAAAAATTATCTTATTAGCCCTCTCAGACAAAGAAGTTTATGACCAATCATGTCAGCTTATTCATTTACAATTTTTCCTTTTTCTTGTTGTTTTACCTTGTTCCTAGGCATCTAATTGCAGAATTAGAACTTGAAGTCAGATTAGTCACCAAAAGGCTGCTTGACAAGACCAGAATTAAAGCAAAGAAAATTGAATTGTCTTAAAGGATATTTCATTAGACCCATTTCTGACTTTTTGCTCTTTTCAGTGAAAAGAAACTTTCTTCCTGCAAGTAAATCTGAGGATCTTGTTCAAATCCAGGCTTTTCCATTTATTATTTTGTTACATGGTTATTAAATGGAAGTAATAATATCTTCTGTATGATTCACAATATTTAAATCAAGGTTACGAGTAAGAATAGAGCTAAGTTGATTTTCTATTTTGAAACCTTGTGAAACCAGTTCCTTGCAAGTCACAAATTTGATAATTCATCCCAAACTGCCAGTTTTCTCGGGAAGGGTGTGGTTGCCTCACAAACTTTAATGTGCACATGAATCTCTTGGGTGGGTCTGAGAGTCTGCATTTCCAACAAGTGCCCAAGTCATGTAGATACTTCTGGCCTCACTTCAAAGCAAGATTTTAGATGTTTTTGGAACATTTCTATGCCAATACTTAAAAGACCATGTATTTAAAGACCAGTGTGACTTCTAAAGAGCTGAGTCCTAGGGTCACGTTGTGTGCTCATGTGATCCTAGGACTGTTAGCACTGTTGAACTTCCGTTTTTCTCTTTCCTTTGCCTTTCATGGCTTTCATCTCTATTTTCCTTCTACATTTCTTTTTTACTTTATTTTATTAAATTTTTAAAAAACGTTATTGATTATGCTATTACAGTTGTCCCAATTTTTCCCACTTTGTCCCCCTCCACCCAGCACACCCTATTGCCCCACACCATTGTTCATGTCCATTTGTCAAGCATATAACTTCTTTGGCTACTCTACTTCCTATACTGTACTTTACATCCCCATGGCTATTCTGTAACTACCTATTCATACTTCTTAATCCCCTCACCTCTTCATACCTTCCCCACAACTCTCTCCCCTCTGGCAACCATCAAAATGTTCTCTGTATCCATGGTCCTGCCACTTTTCATCCTGTTTGCTTAGTTTATTTTTTTAGATTCAATTGTTGACAGGTATGTATTTATTGCCATTTTATTGTTCATAGATTTTCTTCTTTTTCTTAAATAAGCCCCTTTAACATTTCATATAATAATGGTTTGGTGATGATGAACTCCTTTACTTTTTTCTTGTCTGGGAAGCTCTTTATGTGCCCTTAGATTCTAAACGATAGCTTTGCTGGGTAGAGCAATCTTAGCTGTTTGTCCCTGCTTTTCATGACTGAATATTCCTTACCATTCCCTACTAGCCTACAAAGTTTCTTTTGAGAAGTTAGCTGCAGTCTTATGGGGGAATGCCCCTGTAGGTAACTATTGCTTTTCTCTTGCTGCTTCTAAGATTCTCTCTTTAGGACTCGGCACAGGGATCCTGGAAACTGACCTTTCAGGTTTCTCCCCAGAACCGTTAGCTGCAGCCTCTCCTCAAGCGTCTCTAATCCACTTTGCCCTCCTTTTGCTGGAGCCCAGGAAAAGCACCCTAACTGCTGCCTGTTGGCAGACTAGAGAAGAGATTAAGCAAGGAAACTGTGAGTTACAATTTGTCAGAATTCAGATCTCCACATGTGGATAGACATGGAAAATGGATGAATTTCCAATTCTGCTCCAGGGGAAGAAAACAAGATTTTCCCAATGGATTCTCTAACAAAATCAATTAACCAATCTGCCCTGGAATTTAGCAAAAAGCTAGCTGAATCTGCTGCAGGTGAAAATATTTTCTTTTCTCCCTGGGGCATCTTGACCTCCTTGGCCATGGTGTATTTGGGCACCGGAGGTACCAATGCAGCCCAAATAGCACTTCAATTTAACAGAGATCAGGACATCAAATCTAAGTGAAAAAAAAGGAAAGTGAATTTCAACTTGGGAAAGGTTGAAAAAATATACTTGGATTTCTGGACACTCATCTCTGAAATCAACAGTCCTAGTGATGCTTATGTACTTGAAACAGCCAATGGGATATGTATATAGAGAAAAACTTATCCATTTCATAATAAGTATTTAAAAAACATGAAAACATATTTTGGTGCAAAGCCATGGTCTACTAACTTTTTGAAAGCTTCTGACCAAATCAGAAAGGAGATCAACTCTTGAGTGGAAAGCCAGACTGAGGGAAAAATCCTGAATCTCTTGCTTGATGATGCAGTGGATTCTGCAACCGGAATGGTTCTGGTGATGCCTTTTACTTTAAGGAATCTGGGAACATTAATTCTTAGTTCAAGAGACCATGGAAAAGCCTTTCAGAATAAATAAGACCATAGCAGGCCAGTACAAATGATATTGATGAAATAAAAGCTTCCCATTTTTCAAATAGAAAAGTCACAAGCCATTGTCCTTCACCTCTGCTACAAGAGTCATGACCTCAGCCTGCTCATACTGCTGCCTGAAGATATAAGTGGGCTGGATCAGCTGGAAAAGGCCACTACCTTCGAGCAGCTGAGTGAGTGGACCAGCACAGACGTGATGTAGCTGTATGATGGGAAGCTGCACCTTTCCAAGTTCAAGCTGGAAGAGACTTATGATTTCAAGTTATCCCTGAGCAGCATGGGGATGAGTGACACCTTTCACCAGGGCAAGGCTGACTTCTCAGGGATGTCAGTAGAGAGACACCTGTTTCTGTCCAATGTTTCCCACAAGTCTTTTGTGGAAATAAATAAACAAGGGACAGAGGCTGTAGTGGGTACTGGGAGTGAAGTGGGTTTTTGAGTTAGACTCCCGTCCATTGAATTTAATACAGATCACCCATTCCTCTTCTTTATCAGGCATAACAAAACCAATAGCATTCTCTTCTATGGGAGATACCGCTGCTCCTAAGCCCTCACCTCTCTCATCAGACAAGACCATTTTATGATGAGAAAAAATACATCATAGGATGGAAAAAAGTTATAATAAAAACCAGTTTATAGTCTAGAGCTTTTCCACATTTGGATATCAGCAAATAAATCTTGAAATATTTACTAGAAATGCATTCTAATGATAATGTCATAACTTTACACCTAGAGAGAATGGCAAATTTTATTTTTACCACTAAACATTTTGTCTTAACATGACTTTTATTCACATTTCAGAAAAACTATGTTATTCAATTGAATGTCTTATAATTCTTGAGTTGTTGGTCATTGTATTGTCACTTATATTTCATATATATTATTTAGTGAAGAAAAAATTTATAAAGGCAATATATTGATGAACAAAAAAATTGTCTCTTTATCATTAACCTTTGGCATTTTAATTATGATGTGTCTCGAAGTGGGCCTCTTTGGGTCCATCTTGTTTGGGACTTTCTGTGCTTCCTGGACTTGCATGTCTATTTCCTTCACCAAATTAGGGAAATTTTTTTTAAAGATTTTATTTATTTATTTTTAGAGAGAGGGGAAGGGAGGGAGAAAGAGAGGGAGAGAAAGAGCAATGTATGGTTGCCTCTCACATGGCCCTCACTGGGGACCTGGCCCACAACCCAGGCATGTGCCCTAACTGGGAATCGAATCGGGACCCTTTGGTTCCCAGCCCGCGCTCAATCCACTGAGCTACACCAGCCAGGGTGGAAGTTTTTTTTCCTTATTTTTTCAAATATATTTCCAATTTCTTGCTCTTTCTCTTCTCCCTCTGGCACCCCTATGATGCATATATTGGAATGCTTGAAGTTGTCCCAGAGGCTGCTTATACTATCCTACTATTTTGGATTCTTTTTCCCTCTTGTTATTCTGATTGGTTGTTTCTTGCTTTCTTATATTCCAAATCATTAATTTGATTATTGGCTTTATTCACTGAACTGTTGTTTCCCTGTAAATTGTTCTTTATTTCAATTAGTATATCTTTCATTTCTGACTGGATCTTTTTTATGCTGTTGCGGTCCTCACTAAGTTCCTTGAGCCTCCTTATAACTAGTATTTTAAACTCTGCATCTGACAGATTGCTTATCTCCATTTTGTTTAGTTCTTTTTATGGAGTTTTGATCTGTTATTTCATTTGGCCCATGTTTCTTTGTCACCTCGTTTTGGCAGCCTCCCTGTATTTGTTTCTGTGTATTAGGTAGAACTACTATGACTTCCTGTTTTGGTATCATGGCCTAATGTAGTTGGTATCCTGTAGGGACAAGTGGCACAGCCTCCCCTATCACCCAAGCTGGGTATTTGAGGTACACCCTTTGTGTGGGCTGAGTACACCCTCCACTTGTAGTTGAGCCTGGATTGCTGTTGGCAGATCAATAGGAGGGATTTATGCAGGCCAGTCAGCTGCAAGGATTAGTTGTGACCACTGACCACCAACCTCTGCCCTTCATGGAGAATCAGCTGTACAGAGGCAGGGTGGTCATGCTCAGATATGGTCTGTAGCTGTCCACTGGATGTGCAGGCCCTGGAGTTTCCAGGGTGGTGCAGGCCAAGGTCAGCCCCCACCCATGCTTTGCTGGGGGCCACCCTGCCTGAAGTATAAAGGAATCTGAGATGGCTGCTACTTGCACTGGGTTTGGATTCCCAGGCAAGGTCAAACTGTGAATCTAGGTTGGCTGCTGCTAGAGCTGGGCCTGGGGCCACTTAGAAAGAGGTATGGGGGCTTGGGGCTCACTGAGGCCAGCTGTCACTTGTTTGAAAGGATTTAGGAAGTTGTGAAGGTTTAGCCAAAACCAGCCATTCATATGGAAAGGCTACTGTTAAAGCTGTAGGTTGTGGGACAGAGACTCAGGGGATCTTCAGGGCAGGGCAAACGCTGTTAGCCAGGTTGATGGAGTTTCAGATATGGCACCTGCCTATTGGCTTTGTGACTCTGCTCACCTCTCTGCCTGGGAGAAATCTGTCCCCCAGCTCTCACCTTCAAGGCAGCCACTTCAGCTCCTCCCTGTATGCCACCGGTGCCTTTCAAGCTGCTGTCTCAGTCCTGGAGCTCAGAGGGAGTGAGTCTGATTAAGTCCGTGTGATGTTCTTTAAGAGGAACTGCTTGGGATTCTAGAAGTTTCTTCCACTGACTCAATCCCTATAGGAGACTGTTCTGCCTGGTGTGGGCCCAGCTCCTACTGGGAAAGGCCAGTGGAAAGCAAGGTCCGGTACACAGGACCCATGTCCATGGATAGGTTCTCCCATGGGAAATTAGGCCTGCATTGTACCTAGGCTGATTTGAGGCTTGCTTTTTGCTAAAACTCCCTCACCCTGAGTTGAGGCAGCAAACATTTACTGCATATCTTTAAAGAAACTTCCTAAAATCTGTGCTAAACCTTCCAAGGATGAGTGTAACCAGTTCAACCACTTTTCCTTTACATTTGCAAATATCCTTCTTTTTTGATGTAATTAGCAACATCCTCTCCTTTGTTTTCTGTAAAAGGTAACCACCTAAAGCAAACCTGTGCATAGTAAATGAAGACCATCCTCAATGTAATGTGCCCAGAAAAGCAGTAAAAGCCTGTCAAGGCAAGGGTCTGGGCGCTCTTCTCTTGAGAGAGTGGCTGAGGTGCTCGGAGGCACTCTCCCCTTGAGAGAGTGGCTGTGCCAAACCTTTGCCTCCACAGGATTCGGCAGTCCGTATGAATTTGTCTCATCTCAGCCACAACGCCGCCGACCCCATGAGCCTGGGTCCACATCAAATCCCTGGTGGTTTTTGCAGCCAGAAGTTATGGGGACTTACCTTCCTGGCACTGGTACCCTGGGCTGGGGGGCTTAATGTTGATCTGGAACTCCTTGCTCCCGAGATATCCCTCTTGATTTTTTATCCACAATTTGTGACTATGGGACCAGCCCATTCTGCATCTCTGCCACTCCTACTAGTCTGGATGGACTTGGTTTCTTTAATTCTGTAGTTTTCAGACTTCTATTCAAATTGATTTCTGCTGATTCTGAGTGATGGTTGTTCTATAAATTAGTTGTAATTTTGATGTGGTTGTGCAAGGAAGAGAGCCATGTTTACCTATGCCACCATCTTGACTGGAAGTCTCTCCTCTTACATTTCTTTCTTTTCCTTCCCAGTCTCCCTTATAGAGTCCCCTTGATTCATCCTTTAGTGGTGGTGTTTCCTTGGGTTCCATCCTTTGCCTTCTGATCACTTTACTCTCTGTGGACAATCTCAAGAGCTTTCTCCTACGTAAACTCGCCTTGTCTTGCCCATGCTGACTTAGATATCCTTCTCCCACATTCCCACTGCATCTTGTTGTAAGATTTACTTTAGGGCATAACAGTTTTATTTTACTGCATGATTGCATGATTAGTTTTTCATGGCCTAAAGTTACTTGAGAGCAGAGAATGCAGCTTTCCACCTTTGCATCATTGGTGCCTAACACAGTGTTCGTATTCCATAAATGTTTGAGTAATAAACAAAGACAAACCCAGACTTTGGTGCAGATGTCAGAAACAGCCATATGAGCAGGCCAGATGGCAAATGTTAGTATTTGGACACCCTGTGGAAACACAGAGCATGCTTAAATTCTGTTGTGTATGCATATGTATCTGTAAATTACCTTTCTGGATAGTCTCAAGATACCAATAGCATCTGGGGAAGACACCGGAGCCATGTTTCCTCTGTAAATTATTTCTGGGCTCCTTTTTCAGACTTAAACAATAGGCTGTCAAAATTGTCAAAAAGAGGAAGCGTGTTTCTTATAGAAAAAAATGATTTCTCATGGAAAAAAATTATTTCTCATGCTCTTCTATTGTAATAAAACAAAATAAGCCCTTTCAGAGAGGAAGGTTGTAGTGTTGCCAAAACTGTGGTTTACAAGGAAAAGTTTTACTGTGCTTGCCCATGAAGAGGATTCAGAAGAGCAGGTATATGACTACCAGTAAGTGAGATGTTTTCAGTCCAAATCCACATAGATATGGATTCAATTTAATCCAACAATGTTCAATAGACATTTTCTTTGTGTCAGGTTTAGGGATAGAAAGATAAAAAAGACTAGGCCCCTGCTCTCAGAGAGCTTGTAGTCTAGTTGAGGCATGAGATATTTAGACAGATAAGAACAGTGTAGTGTGATTAGTATTTAATTAATATATACAAAGTACTATGAACCAGAAGGATAGAATAATTGGACATATAGAAGAACAATATTTTGGGATGGTTCTCCATCATAATCTGTTGTACTGCCTATCAAAAATTGAACTGCAGATATTACCTACCCCTATTCATGTACACAGATCAGATGTAAGTTAATGTTTTTAGTGTCTATGATGTGCCCGATATGCCCTCAAGAGGTTTTGGATCATATATGGTAGGGTCATACGTGTAAATAAGATTTAATAGAATAGAAAATGACAGAGTCATTAGAAGTGTAGAAAATATATAGAGAAGGGGCAGCAATAAAATCTGAGTGGGAGATGTGGAAACCTACCAGAACATACTGAAATTTGGGGTGTTTCAATCCATGCCTCTCCCACAGTGGATTTGCACCTATGTTTGTATGTGATTTTGAATTTTCTTGGTCAGACCTTATAAAACCACAGTTCTTAGGGAAGATGGCACAATGCTAGGTCAGTAAGATTTTCTGGGAATCTAGAATTTAGGGCAGTTGAATGGTAGCTTTGTTTCTGGGAAGACATGAAGGAGGCTAGCAGAGCCGTGTCGGAGTTGAAGAGAATAAGTAAAGCAGAGCAGGAGAGAGAAGGGGAGAGGAGGGAAGGAGGGAAGGGAGAGGGAGAGGGAGAGAGAGAACAAGAAGGAGGATGAAGAGTGGTAACAGAGGGAAGAGAAGAGATGAGAAAGAATAGGGTAGAAGAGATGATGGTAACAGACACAGAGGTAAGTAGAAATGGGTGTAGTGTTGAGGTCTATGTGGTTGCAAGTTCCCAAATTCAATTTGAGCTTGTGAAATGGAAAATAAGACTTTATTATGAGGAACCAAATACAGGGATATCACAGAACCCAGGCGCAGAAATGCAGCTACACCTTGGGAAGGGATTGGAACCAGAACTTGCCATTTCTCACCAGGGTTTGGCCATTTCTCACCATAGTTTGGCTTCATCCTTTCTGTTTGCAGATTTCTCTGCTAATTGGTACACTTTGTGGGCACAAGAGGGCCACTCTGTAACTTCCAGGTTTATATCTTCCTTGATCAAGACACCAGGCCAGATTGAATTAGAATCTAGCTTTTAGTTTCACTTCCAAATTCCAATTGCCCCAGAGGATACCATGGATCTCTTTTTGATCCAGTACTTGTGGCCTCAGAATGGAAGCAGGTTATGGGGACTGTGCATGGTTGTTGGGGGTTCACTCTTATATGAAGGGGGCAATAAAGAAGCCAGCCTTAACCGCAGAGGCCCCTTCAAAGGTTTATGGTCTAACAAGGCACAACAGGTTGGGGAGAGAGCTCTCACTTGCCGGCTCCTGTGTGCCTTTCTTTTGCGAAGGCCTTTCCATTCTTCTTGAAAAATCTGGATTCCTTATATAAATCTATTTCTTGCAACAGAAGACCCTTAACTAGATTTCAGCTGCCAGAGAAGAAGGGAAAGTGGGCACTCCAAGTTCAGGTAACAGCATTAATAAGAGCAAAGAAGTGCAAACTTTCATGGTTGATTAAGAAGAGTTCTGAAAATGGACACTGCAGTGTAGGGTGTAGAAAATGAGGCCAGAAGTGTGGTTCAGAACCTGGTCATCTCACCCTAGAAATTCCCGTCTAGGTAGTTTGAGGTAGGCAGTGGGAGTCTGGCAGGGGTTTGAATAGCAGACTGATGGTATCAGATCAACGTATTGTGACTGTCTTCTGAGAGAGTGACAAGTACCTGTCTGTGCCATAAGTTTGGTGGTGGTTGAACTGTAACTTCAGTGTTACACAATGGACAAAATTCCATTTTTAATTCAAGCTGAATTGCACACTAAAAACATCATAGGGGCCTCATCTGCTGACCCTTTGCCAAAATGTACTGGGTGCCTGTAGTAGATGCTATTGGTGTCCCATTCAGAACTCCTTTGCCTGCCGGTACCTGCGTCCTCCAGCTGCTGAAAGTGCTGCAGCTGAGAGCTTTACATCTGTGACATTCTCAGGTATCCCCTCATTTGGAGATACCTGCAAGTTTCCACTGCTTGAGTCCCTGGCCAGTGACAGTGATTTATGGGAATACAACAAACTGACCCTCTCATCTCAAGGTGGGACAGTTCTGCTATATGGTTTATACTCCAGGGCCCACTGGATCAGGCCAAACTGCAAGTTACCTGAGATCACATCCTTGCTCAGCATCTTCCCTTTGCCTCTCCTGCTTACATCTTTCTCCTGAGGAGCCTGCCCTCAACAGTTCACAAGCACCCAAATCCCTTTCTCAAGACTCTGCTTCCAGGAAATCTTCTCTCAGACAGTGCCATTTGTTTTAACAGCCGGCCCAAGTTAGACATGTGTTTTCACTTCCTTAGAGCATGGCGGTCATGGGCTCAGATCCTGAAATAGGACCCACTTGCACTCAAATGTTGGCCCTGCCACCTAATAGTCCTGGTCTGGACACATTGCTCAGTCTCAGTATCCTAGTTTGCAAAATGTGTCCTAATAATATCTTAATAATGTAAAATCTAAATGGGGTAATAATTGTACTTAGGGTTGATGTGAGGATTGGATGAGATAATACCAGTATGCGTGAGGCACTCAATCCAGCACTCAAAGTAAAGAGCTCATTAGCTATTATTATCATTACTTCCAGTTATGTCTTTGACAGAGCTATGGCATATTGTAACACAGGTTGTACATATAGTTGCACCATGGTCTGTATCTAAGGAGTAGATTTGCATATTTATTATTACAGTTTTCAACAGATGGAAGCGAATGTCTTGTGGAAGGGGCACTCCTTCCTAATTCTTACAGAGGGACAGTGCGTTAGCAGATTGGTCTGAGGCAGAGTTCAGATTTCATTTTTTTTTTTTTTTGGTCCCTCCATCAGTTTGAAATTGTGGTTCCCAACTTAGTCTTGACTATGTGGATGTACTTGGAACAAGCTGGCATAGCCTTTCTCTTTATACCTGTCCTGGAGCAGAGCGATAACCACGGCTGAAGTTTCATTAACCCTAAGGCTCAGGAATACCTGCTGCTTCTTAGACTGATTTCTAAGTCAGCTGAGTCCTCTGAGGATCTGCACTATGCCCAAGTCTAAGGAGGCCGATGCCTGAACTACAGAAGGAGGTGTGAAGGCATGTAGCAAGGAGGATGGGCAAAAGGGGGCAAAAGCGAGGAGCTGGCAAGGGCAGGTCTGCATGTCTGGTACACTGTTGTTGATTCTCATTGGGCCTTGAGATGTAGAAATTATAGGCAAAGTCATGGTCACAGTTAACACGAGATCAAAATTACGCGGGAGCCCTTCCTGCAGAGAGATTTCCACAGGAAGGGGCTCTTAGCTGTGGGAGCTCTGTGTGCACTGTCCATCCTGTGCTCCCCAGGCTGATGTGTTATCACCCCTCTGGTCATTGCTGGTCAACCCAGCAGGGGGAATGGTAGCAGTCCTGTCTTCCAGTTCACAGAAGTGACAGTTACGAGCCATGTGGCTGAGCAAATGGTTTATTTCAGCCAAAACTTGTCAATGCCCAGGAATACCTTCTCACCTTGTTGCTGGATTCAGTGCTTGAGGCCATTGGCAGGAGAGGCTGAAATGCCCCACTTGATAGAAACTGTGGGACGGGAAGGAGACGGCTGAGAGGCACCTCACCACGTTTCTGTGGCGCAAGCTGGTGCAAGCCGGCGCTAGGAAACCGGGCTGTAGGGAGGACGCTGACAGATCTGCTGGCGGGTGCTTTGTGTGTGGGAAAACATACCTTTTCTCAAAAGTAACCTGATCCGAAGAGTATCACGGAGAGTTGCTGTAGCTGGAACCCACAGCACCTTCTCTGCAGCCAAGAAAACAAACAAAAGAATCCCTGGAAAACCACAGCTCACAGACTTCAGGTCTTGACTTGCAAATTTGTACCTGGCTGGGCTTCTATCTGAACTAATATATGAGGAAATTTGGCCTAACTTCTGAACCGTTGCTTCTGAAGGGACAGAATCATGGTAAGATAAGTATTTCCAGACACCCGGTGAGAGAATTCACAAAATTCTATTGTATTAGACACTTGCTCCCCTAATCTTGGATGACCACTCCACACTCGGCGAACCACTATTTGGGGGGAGTGTGGCTGGGTTTCCCAAGTGGAATAGGACAGAATCCTCATCTGTTCCCTATGTAGGGCCACAGGGGACAGCGCATCTTCCTCCTCATTTCTTCTTCGGCAGAGAGCATGTGGCGTGGTTGCTAGTGTCATCAGAGCTGGAAGGAAGGCCTCTGCAATGTGACTGCAGAGCCCAGGCAGGCAGCCGCCTGGTTGCAGGGTGGTCAGGATGCCTTGTCTTTCAGTCTGGATCACTTACTTCCCACGTCCAGGATGCGTGCAACCTCTCGAAAGAAGAAAGCTTATTTTGGCCTTTGCACAGGTGCTGTGTGACTCCTAAATGGCTGCCACAGTGAGTGGAAACAGAGCCACAGTTGAGAGGTGACCAAGGGAGCCTGGAGACCACCTTCTTCATCATGGGACCAAAATTTGGAAAGCTGTTTTCCTCTCTTCATACATACCCTTTTATATTAAGGGGCAACCCCAGGAGATTAACCCCATGGGACAAAAGTCCAAGTTCTGCTGGGGAGAGGGGAAAAGAGTCAAACCTACTCGGAAAAAGTTCTGTAGAACTATATTCTACTTAGAGCCCAAACCCTGTGAAGTCTCATGGGCTGCAAAGTCCAATTAAAACAGCCATGCACAGTGAGAGACTCGCAGGCTTGCGTAATTGTGAGCACCAGGATTTTCCTGGGGAAAGGGGAAAAAAGCCAAGGAGAAGCCAAGGCCAATTATCAGAACTGCTACTTTTTCCCAACCTAATCATTAATGAATACCATGTTTCTGAAAAGAATGTTAAGAGAATAATTGTATTTCAAGGGCTTGAAAACTGCTAAACTCTGAAGTTGTACAATTTGTGCAAATTAATATGATAAAAAGAGACAATTAAGGTTTATAATTAACAGATAAATACAAATGATCTGGTGAAGACAATCTAAGTTTCTGCTCTGTCTTACAAAGCAGCGTAATTGATTTTTATAAATGCTAATTTACAGTACATGCTCTGTTAACCATTAACACAAAGCAAAGAATGTGGAGTGAATGGAAGTCAAGGAGAAATTCAAGCCAAGTAACTAACACGCTAGATATAGACAAGGAGAAGAACAGGAAAACATGCCAAATGCTGGAATGTGACTTTGAAAGGGGAAAGACACCAACCAGCCATGACATTCCTCCAGTCTCCCCCAGACCATCCATGCCCTTGGGGCACAAACAAACATACAAACAAAAAAACCCAACTCAAAAGCCTATACAAATGCAATTAAGCTCTTCTCTATTTTTTCTACACCATTCAGAATTATCTAGCTGTGTTTTCTTGAGATTCACAGGCTATGGTAGAAGTGGATGGTCTGACTGAAAACATAGGCCATGTGTGAAAATAAAATGCACTTCAGTGGAGGTAAGTGTCTCAGGGTGGGGCAGCTGAACTGTCCTGAGAGAGACACGCGTCCCTTCTGATCTGGGGAGCCTGCCACATGGAATCAGATGCTATGTAGACTGAGGACACCTGCAGTGACTTACATGCGAGCTGCAAACCGAGTGTCCTGGGCCCACGCGTAACTGCAGGCAGTGTGGGATCACACTTTCTTGCACACGGGCAACTCACACGGGACGTGCTGCAGCCTCAGCACCAGCGGGCACTTAGCTATTTCATGGTGGTTAACGGGACTTCTGAGCCACTCCAAGGAGTCCAGACAGTTCACAACAAAACCTTTTCTGATGGGATGGAATGAGGACGAAGAGAGCAAAGGGAAGTAAGAGGCCACTGAGGAGAACAGAATGGGAGAGAGGGCTTGTCCTGTGCATCCCCATTCCGCTGCGTGTCTCCCAAGGACAGGGACTGTGTGACTTTATGTTTGGTGCCTGCCACAGTGTTCTTCCCATGATTAAAACTTGAAAAAGTTGTGTTTTTGACAATGAATATTATCAAAAATATTTAGAGGTCTGGTGATTTACATTCTTTATAAAAGAAGTCCTGATAATATGACTTTTTATTTTGGTAGTATAAGAGCTTAGAGATATTACCTGAGTCAGATTTTGAGTTTTCAAATTGAAATCAGCTAAGAGGCAAGAAGAAACCAGGTGAAGAGAGCACTGAAGGAATTCTGGAGAGGAACACCATTGTCCTAAGACTCGGGTTTGGTAAAGTTAGGAATCGACTTTTCAGTTGCGGCTCCTTCTAACCACGCTCCATTAACCCGTTCCCATTAGGGGTCCCTCCAAGCAGTTCCAAATGCGACCTGCTGGTAAATGTGACATCTTCTTTGATGCTTCTGAAATTCCTAGGATGGAAGTGGCCTCGGCCTTCAAGTTTAGAGAAGATATTTTCCAGAGTACCTTTCTCTGATAGCGATGCCAAGGAGCATCTCTCTGATAAAACAAAATGTGACAACAAAAAGACATAATGTTGTCAACACCGCAGTATCAACATTACACCTCAAGCCTGGTAATAAAATAAGTGCCCTTGTAAAATAAGTGGGTGCAGATGCTACATTACACCTCACTGGGCCTCATGTCAGCTCTAGGAAAGTATATGATAGAGCCGACTCTCAATCTCAACTCCTGAGGACAATAGCATTTCTTTGGAGAGAATAAATTCTTTCAGCAGAGGGGGATTGTAGCTTTTGTGTGGTGGGTACAAGGTGAAGCACAGCGGACACACAAATAAGCCCAGCAAGTCCTGCTCACAGGAAGCCGGCTGTGTATCCAGGATGAGAAACATGTCATTGACATGCCCCAGAAAACAGTGGAAGTGCAGATGAGAGAGATGAGGGGGGAGCTTCAAGAAGTGTTGCACAAGTAGAATTTTTCCTGGTAAAGGAGCAAAAAAATTTATTTTAGGCAGAGTGTTGTACAAATAAAGTCAGAGGCATGAAGTGCCAAACCTGTTTGGAGAAAAGGGGACTCTAGCTCGGCCAGAGTTCGGGATAGTGGATGGCAGAGAAAGGTGAGGCAAGGGTGAGCGCGGGGTCTTGTGAGGGATCACGGTGCTGCCGAAGACGTTGTACTTTTCCTCTAGGTAACGGAGCGCTATAGAAGACACACAAGGCAGAACAGCGGAAGCCGGAGGTGGGTCAGAAACCCCAGGCAGAGCCCTGGGTGAGAGGATCCAACAGGTTACAGGGCAGGAGTTTCCCTGTCTGATGACCAACTGAATGGAAGGGTCGAGGGGAAGGACAGCCCTGTTCTGGAAGATTTTAGAATAATCCACAAATCAAATTAAACTTTCTTTTGCTAACTGAGAATGAATTACATTTGGTTTTTGCTAACAGAAACCAGATTAATACTGGCCCTAAAAGTCCATCCATATTACCTACCAAAGAGCTCCACTTTCGTTTTTAAGTGTTCTTAATCACTTAGTTTGACAATGTATTGGAAATTGCTTGATCCGTGACTTGCTTTGAAATAAATAATATGCCTTGTTTAAACGTCTACCCGAATCCTAGCTTGAGGCTCTTACAAAAGTTAGTTACTTTCTAAATATCACCACTAAAAGGTACATACTGAAAAATGACAGATTGGAATGGTCACAGCTCAAAGCTGGTGTTTGTGTCTCATCTGGGTCAGACCTGTGGCAATGATCGAAAGGTGGCACATGTTTCTCCAAAGCATCCTACGTTCTCTGGAGTGATTTGTTTTTATTTTTTAAATTAAATTTATTGGGGTGACATTGTTTAATAGAATTATATAGTTTTCAAGTGTATAATTCTATGATACATCATCTTTGTATTGCATCGTGTGCCCACCACCCAAAGTCAGATCTTCTGTCACCGTGTGTTTGACCCTCTTTTCCTTTGTTACCCTTCACTCCATTTCCCTCTGGTCACCACTGCACTGTTGTGTGTGTTTGAGTTTTTGTTTGCTTTTCTTGCTTGTTCATTTGTTGCTTTCAGTTTTGCATGTCACATATGAGTGAAATAATATGATTCTTGACTTTTCTGTCTGATTTATACAGCCACTATGGAAACCAGTATGGAGGTTCTGCAAAAAATTAAGAATAGAGTTACCATATGACCCAGAAACCCCTCTTCTGGGTATCTACCCCCCAAATTTTGAGTATATTTATTTGAAAAGGTATATGCACCCCTATGTTCATTGCGGCATTATTCATGGTGGCCCAGACATGGAGACGACTGAAGTGTCCTTTGATAGAGGACTAGATAAAGGAGATGTGGCGCAGATACAATGGAATACTACTCAGTCATAAAAAATGATAAAATACTGCCATTGGTGACAACGTGGATGGATTTTGAGAATATCATGCTAAGCACAATGACTCTGAAGTGATTTTACCATGGAATGGGCAATATCAGGCCATTTTGGATGGGAAAGGTCAAAATTCAGGCAGGCAAAGCTCTGGGTTGTAACTTTCTTCATGAAAAATGGAAGAGATTTAATTTGCTTCCCCAAAGTCTCTGTAACTGAGACTAATGCTGTGACACAGAATCTCTATCATTTCTACCACTAGACTAAATTACTGGAGCACGTGCTGGAGGGAAGGGTGAGTGGCGGTCCACATGCTTTATAAAAACCTCTTCACAATGGGCAGTTCCACAGATCCACTGAAAGCCTTTAAGTTTTGCAATGAACTATTTTATATGTAAATGTTGTTAGATTATTTTAGGCAGCATGGACCACTTTTCACTTAATTGCACCCCCTCTGGGAATCTGTGCCAAGGCACCACTCCACTGGCCATGGAGAATGACCCACGTGTGCCTTCAGTTTCCTCTAAATGCTACCTATTGATTTTCTTTCTCCCACAGTAATCAGGGCGCTCTTTGTTATTCCGTAGCAATTAGGCAGAGTATTTGCTTGGACTCTTCTTCAACCTTGAAGGATTCTATTTACTCTCCTCCATTACATAGCCTTATAGTGTTAGCCCCTTATATAGCCAAGAGTTGCTTTTCTGCACCAGTGAGCAAAAGCATTACAATATTAATAACCCCTGGCCACGGGTTTGGCTTCCTCACCTTCTTCCCATGCTTGGATGATTTCCTCTGCATTTGAAGTAATCAATAGTGGCCTGAAATTCATCCAGTCTCTCACACACTCCATGAAGTTTCCAAAATAAGCTAGCGGTAAGCATTTAATTAGCTCATTTTGTTTCTGCCGTGGCAGAAACACAGACTTAAGGTGTCTAAGAACTGGTATACAGTATGGCTGGTCCTGAAACCTTCATGTCTTGGTAGTAAATAGGGATGGGATTCAGAAGACTACAATGCTGTTCCTACCACCCTCTCTGTGGCTTTGGATTTTTTTTTCCCCAATCTTTCCTTTGGGTAAAAAGAGTAGGTGCCGCTAGTCTTTCAGAGAGGTTTCTCCTAGCAGTGCAGGCCATTCTAAGTACCAGTCACCATGCCAGTGCTGAGGATTAAATATGAACAGGTCACAGCTAAATGGGGAAAGAGGGAGACCAGCACAGTGACAAGTATTTCCCCTGCCTGGGAAAGGCCCTTGTACAGATGGGTGGAGAGTGCAATGGGGGCGCCCGCAGGGCTGTCCCTGGGACAGCACTAGGCTGAGGACACAGGAGTTGTGAGTCTTCTACTTTTCCTGTGGTCTTTGTAGCAGGGGAATATTTACTTTCTCCTGCCTGCCCAGTCAATGAGATTTATTTCCATACCCTGCTAAGCCTCTGAAAAAAGGAAGTATTTTTTAAGAAGTTTATGTTAGGCTCTTTGCTGATTGCTATCAGTGGTTTGAAGTCACAGCACTTCCATCAAGGTGAGCCAATAATGAATCTCATGCACACACAGGAAAAAGCTGCAGTGAGTTTGAAGTGAATAGGAAAGCTGACATTAGATGGCCTGGCAAGGCCCCTATGTATGGACCAGCAGGAAAGTCCAGAAGGGGCACTCACAGGCTGAAGGTGAGAAGAGTTCTTGGTCTCTTTCATTCGTTCATGAAGAAAACTACAGACCTGCGATCCTGCGATAACGACACCCATGTTTGCACATCTGCGTGGGAATCTGACCCACGTTCCCACTGGGGACAAATGCCACGCAGACCGCAGGGCTCCGTTCCTCATACTCAGTCCCACCTCCTCACGTTAGCAATGTTTTATTTAGGCTTCACCTTGATCCAGAAGAAACAATTTAAGTAAATGCATACATAATAAAATAAAACTTAAAATAAGGAGGTACGGCTGAAGCGTGTATAAGTGCTGACCCTTTCAAAGTGTTTATGCCTTTTGACTTAGCGATGATGTTCCTAGAAAGTTATCCCAAGGACAATAATTAAAAGCTGTTCAAAGATTTACCTTTGTATTCCATGTACTTGTAACTTATTTTCTCTGCTTTTTAAATTGTGAAATATCTTAAGAGAAGAGTGAAAGAATGTGTATGTACAGTTAAAAGAATAATAATGAAGCAAACGTTTGAGTATTCACCATGCATGTTAAGATAAAAAACACTTTTGGAGTTTTAGAAGCACCTTTTAGGCCCTCCTACAACTGCCTCCCCCATCCTATTCCCACCAAATCTCTTAGACATGTGCAATAATATTTAAATTCAATTTTGTGATGACCATTCCATTGCTTTTCTTTTAATTTTCGCCACTTATAAATATATCCCTAAATAATACATAATTTTGTTTTGCCTTTTTTTGAACTCTGTGATTGGCTTCTTGTTCTAAATATTGTTACTAAGGTTTTAAAATATTGATGCAGCCCTGGCTGGTGTAGCTCAGTGGATCGAGCATGTGTCTGCGAACCAAAGGGTCACTGGTTTGATTCCCAGTCAGGGCACATGCCTGTGTTGCGGGCCAGGCCCCCAGTAGGGGGTGCGTGTGTGGCAACCACACATTGATGTTTCTCACTTTCTCTTTCTCCTTCCCTTCCCCCCTCTCTAAAAATAAATAAATAAAATCTTAAAAAAATTGATGCATATAACTAAATTTTATTCATTTTCTCTGTTCTATAGTATTCCAATATTTGAATATATTACTATTTATTTATCCTGAATACTATCAATAGATATGCAGGTTGTTTACAGTGTTTGATGTTACAAGCAATGCAGCTATTACTATTGTTGTATAGGTAGAGTATTGGACATGTATAACAGACTCCTAAGGGTACACACTTAGGAGTGAAATTGCTGGGCTGTAAAGCACATGGCCAACTTTACTAGTTGTGATGAGACAAGTGTGATTGTCTGATAAATGCCCCTGGAAGTTCAGGTTGCCCAGCACCAAGAGAGCTGGGGTCAGAATTCCTCTTTCCCCAGAAGAAGGGGCTGTGCCTCTGCCCAATTTCCCATAAGGTCTTGGGATGCTAGCAGTGATGTTGCCAAATGGCTCCGTAAATAGCTGGCATCTAAATTCAGATTGCTTGACACTAGTCTCCTGCTCCCCCTTTTACCTATTAGGAAGGCCATTGTCTTGGGGTCCTGCCTGTGGAATAGAGCCCCTGGTATATCCAGTGGTACCCTAACCTTTTGCATTTCTTTGTGGGAGACTGAGCAGTGAACCATGCAGAGAACCATGCTGATTCTCTGGTGTAACTTTCCACAACAAAGTCCATTCTGTGCCTACATGTAATGATCTTGCTTGACTTTACGATCTTTCCATTCTAGGTGATGTCAAACTATCTGCCAAGGGGATTGCTCCAATTCAGCTCTCTGCAGTGGGTGAGGAGTCCTTTTGCTCCACATCCTCAACAACACATTATTGAAAAATTTAAATTTAAAGACTTTTACATTTTTGTCGATCTTGTGGCTATAAATTGCAACTCATTGTGGTTTAATTTGTTATTTCCTTGATCGCTAATAAAATTGAGCATCCTTTCATATGTTTATGAGTCATTCAGATTTCCTTTTTTGTGAAAGTGCCTATTCAAAGCTCTTCTCTGAGTTGTTTGCCTTTTAAAAAATTGTTCATGTGAGCTATTTATATATTCTGGTTATGATCCTTTTGTAGCTTATATAAATTGCCAATGTTTTCTCCAGTTTTATGACTTATATTTTCTCCTTTATTATGGGACCTTTGATAAATGGAAGTTCTTAATATTAATGCAATCAAGTTATTAAAATTTTATAGTTTATGCTTTTGATCTTATTTAAAAACTACCGTTCTTTCCATAGGTTATTATGCTATCCTATATTACATTTAAAAGTTTTATATTTTACTATTTGATTTACAGAATTTAATCCTGGAGATGATATTTGTGTGTGGTGAGAGTTTAATTTTACAAGAAGTACATTTTACATATGGTTAATTGTTCAGCACCATTTACCAAGAAGTCCTTAATTAATTAATTAATTAGGCTCACCCAAAAACATTTTTTTCACTGCTCTTTTTAGAGAGAGAGAAAGAGAGAGAGGGTTGCAGGGGTGTCGAACTCATTTTCACCGGGGGCCACATCAGCCTCGTGGTTGCCTTCAAAGGGCTGAATTTTAGGACTGTTTAAATGTAACTACTACTTAACTAGGGGAAAGTAGCTCTACATTCAGCCCTTTGAAGGCAACTGCAAGGCCGACGTGGCCCCCGGTGAAAACGAGTTTGACACCTCTGGTTTAGAGAGAGGAGAAGAAAGGGAGAGAGAGAGGGAGAGAAACATCAATGTGAGAAAGAAGCATTAGTTGCCCTTCGTATGTGCCCCAGCTAGGGACCAAACCTGTAACCTAGGCATGCAACTTGACTTAGAATCAAACCCACAACTTTTTGGCTTGTGGAATGTTGTCCAACCAACTGAGCCACACTGACCAGGGCTTTCCGTTTTTTTAAAAAACTGATTCACAGGACCAACTATGTCAGACATCAAACATCCATATGTGTATACGAATATTTTTGGAGTTGTGATTTAGTTCTATCGATCTATTTGTCTATTCCTGCACAAATACTACACCGTCCCAATGTCCATAGTTTGTAGAAGTCTCAATATCTGGCAGAACAAGTTGCCTTACCTTGTACTTCACTGATAGGATTTTGTCTCTTCTTGGCCTTTTGTTTTTTCATATTAATTTTAGAATCAGCCTGTGAAGTTCCACAAACAAGGAAACAAAAGTTTGGGATTTTGATTGAGATGACCTCAATTTGGAAAAGACTGACATCTTTAAATTAGTATTGAGTTTTACATTCCATGAACATGGTATATCTCTACTTTATCTATATTTTTAAAAATGTCTTTTACATAGATTTATAATATTCTCCAGTAAGATCTTTTAAAAATGCCATTGAGAATGATATTTCTTAAAATTTTTTATTCTTATTTGTTTTTGTTGATATGTAGAATACAATTGGTTTTCATATATTGATTTTCATTAATTCTAGTAATTTACCTGCAGAGTTATTTTCTACATACACAGTTATATAATCACAGATAATGATTGTTTTGCTTCTTTATTTTGCCTTTCTGTGTTAGCCAGGCAGAGAACAGTGTTGAATAGAAAGGAAGATAATGATATCCTTGTCTTGTTCCTGATCTTAAAGGGAATGTTTTCAACATTTCATTATTAATATATTGTTTTCTGTAGATTTATCTTTAAAATACCTTATTAGTAGAAGGGAAGGAAATTCCCATCTAGCCCAAGTTTGTTAAATATTTTTATTATGAATGGATGCTATATTTTATTATATACATTTTTCCTTAAGTGGATTCATATGATTAAATAATTTTTCTGATTTAATTCATTAATATGATGAATTACATCATTTATATACTTTCTAATGATAAATCATCAATTATATTCATGAGATAATTCCAACATGAGTACGATATGTTATTTTTTGTATGTTTCTTTAATCAGTTTGCTAATGTTTTTAAATAATTCAGGCAAGCATTATTTTTGTAAGTGGATGGGATAATGGGACAAAGAAAAAATAAGAAAAGATAAAAGTTAGGTTGTGATGCAAAATTTATGCTATAAGATCTCTTACATGGCTAGTAATTTGGCTCTGAGCTTCCTAACAATGAATTCAAATCAATGATTATGCATAAAAATCAGTGAGGTAAAATCAAGCTAGCTGTTTAGGAGCAGAACAAATTTTTCAAGAGGCAGTATAGGGTTGTGGCTTGGAGACCATTCCTTGGATTTGGACTACCTGAGTTCAAGTTCTAACTCTATACCTTACTAGTTATGCACATTTGGAAAAATTTCTTAATTTCTTTATGTTTTAGATTTCTTACCAGTAAAACAAGATAATTATGGTACATACTCTTAGAAGCGTCTCACAGATTAAATGAGTTAATACACACAATGTACTTTGAAGAGAGATAGGTCCTTGGTAGCACTCAATAAATATTAACATTTGTTATTATTTTTAATAGACCAGAAAGAAAATTTCTCATTTATTCCCTTTTGAAAGGATACTCTTTAATGAAAATGACAATGACTCTAACAAAATCCTCATAGGATTATTATTATTATCATCATTATTATTAAATTATTTTGGGAAATGTATATCCTCAGGCAAACTTCCATAAGTAATGTTTTTCTAGTTGAATTCTTGGCAAATGATGAGAGCAGGAAGTATGAGGTGATGTTCTGAGCAAAACCTGGAATACAGCCATACATGTACATATTATTATGTAAAGAAGTATAAATAGAAGACCAGTTTGCTTCTACATGGGCCAAGGAGTACTTGAGGGCATGGCTAGATATCTCTCCTTGAAGAGTTTTAGATATGTAGCAGTGCACAGTCAAAAGGGTGGTCGATGTCCCAGTTGCTGCATTAATTTTAGCTTGGAAAGAATTAAAATTAGATATTGAAAACTATCACTGTGGCCATAAATTTGTTATTAAAAAGCATCTGGGTATAGATACCTAAGTGAGTTAACTTACTGTACTGGATAATCAACTACACTGCACTTATACTGAGTTGACTCTGTGGTGTACTGTTCCAAGCACTTCACACACACTAACTTATTTAACCCTAAGAAGAATAGCATGAGGCAGATACTGTTATCACCCCCATCTTACAGATGAGTCATGCAACAAGTGGCAGAGCTGGGATTCAAAAACAGTTAGATTGGTCCCTGAGTCCAAATGTTAGTGAAATGTCTACTCCAAATGATGACTTTGTTAATAGTTGACCTGTATGTAGAACTCTATGGCAGAAATTTTTAAAAATTTTATTCATTTATTTTTAGAGAGGGGGAGGGAAGGAGAAAGAGTGGGAGAGAAACAGAAATGTGTGGTTGCCTCTTGTATGCCCCCAACTGGGGACCTGGCCTGCAACCCAAGCATGTGTCCTGACTGGGGATCGAACTAGTGACCCTTTGGTTCGCAGGTCTGCCCTCAATCCACTGAGCCACACCAGCCAGGGCTGTGGCAGAAATTTCATAGCAGGCCACTATATACCAAATGTTAAAAGAAAAGGATCTGCATGTGAGAGTGTTTTTCCTTTCCTATTCCATGACAAGGTGCATATCCAGTCCAGATGGTATGATTATAGAAAGTAAAAACAATTGTGGTATCTTTCATGTAATTTGTACCTAATCAGTTATAGATCCTAATTCTGACAGTGGATTAAGGAGCAGGTTCTCACCAAATATCAGTAATGAGGATAATAACATACTGGTCTTATAATTTCCATCCATAATCAATTCCCATCTTCTGAAGAAGTATAAATAGAAGAATAAATATAAAGAATAAATCTAAAAAGAGCACACATAATCTTGTATAACTCTGGAGATAGTTCTTTACAGGTTAATACAAAGTTAGTCAATGATCAGTAGTGGAATAACTATGCCTAAAGGCCATTGCCTCCTGCATAAAATATTGGATTGCTGGGCCTAAACTTGCAATTTATCAAGAAGAGAACAGGCAGGCTATTGTTTTGTGGAGTCCTTTTCTGTGGTCACAACGTGGAGCTCTTTTTAGCTGGGTTCTTTCAGCATGCAAGTTCTCTGTGACATTAGCTTTTGATACTGCAGTAACATAACATTTAGCTGCAGCTGTCTAATAAGAAGCTTAACTTGGTGGGAGTAGTTGCTGGAGAGCAGTGGAAATCCTGGAGGCATTTCTTGCTTCTGTTTAGTTTCTTGAAGTCAGTCTTGTAGTAGTTCTGCTGCAAAGTGGAACTCTTCTCGTGGTCATCGCCTATATAACATTCCAGGGTCTCATCAGTGATGCCCACGAAAATGGCCTCCTCCTTGATCTTGGGACATTGTGCCTGAAGGACACTGTCGCCTTTGGATGATTGTTCTCAGGGCTACCTTTGCTAATACTCCGATTCTACAATTTGGGAATGGTAAAGTTGCCTTTTATAAACTGATGTAGTTCACAATGGTTTAAACTACGGGATAGTATAGTTGTAGAGTTAATAAAGATATTTACAAACAAGGACCTAAGCACACCCCTCCAAACAGTTCTGGGTGCAGGAAGTCTGCCCATGTACTTTACTGGATAAATTTATTTTTATAAATCAGTTGCTCAATACAAGAAAGTACTATATAGACCCAGCAAGAAAGCAGCCTGGAATCTATAAAGTCACTTGGGTTTACAGAGCTGGAAGAATAAGCTTCCCACAGTTAACCAAGACCTGGACTTTTAAGACCTCATTCATGAAATCCATAGCTTGGATAAGAACTCCTCAGAGTCCTCCTTCATTTCCACATTTAATGGTTGAATTCAGATCTTACCATATAGGTTGATTGTAAAGTATCTAATGTGATAAGAAGTTTATAATAATATTTAAGTTTGGAAAACTCTCAGATAGTTCTTTTGGTTATCATGATGTAAGTTTTACAGTTTTGTTTGTTTGATTTTGTTTTGATTTTCCTGCCTAGCAATACCTGGCTCTCCTTAGTTTATAACTAATGGACACTGGAAGGCAAAGTCCCATACGGTTGGGACCCTGTGTGATTTGGCAAGTTTAAGTGATTAGTAACCAATTGAATGGAAGGAAGCAAAACAATTTTTATCATTCAGGCATTGAGGCAAAGGTCTGAATGGCAACAGACCACCAGTAGAAGCTGATGTTCTTTAGTTTATTCTTCATCCCTAGACTTTCTAAATGGATCAGAAAAATATGAGTGCAGACTGACTCCAGGATGGATATACTTAGACTTAAAACTTAGGGAAATTTGGCTCTTCCTACTTGGTCCTAAATTTTAACTTCAAGGATAATAATAAGCAGGTAAGACCTAGCTAATATAACATTTGATTCTAAACTTCAGGGAAGAGGGACCTCATCAAATTAAAAAGCTTCTGCATGGCTAAAGAAAACAGCATTAAAATGAAAATAGAACCAACTATATGGGAAAACATATTTCCCAATGATACCTTGGATAAAGGTTTGATCTCCAAAATATATGAAGAACTCACACGACTCCATTCCAGGAAGACAAAACAACAACAACAACAACAACAACAAACAACAAAACAATTAAAAAATGGGCAAAAGACTTGAGTAGACATTTCTCCAAGGAGGACATACAGAGGGCCTAGAGACATATGAAAAGTTGCTCAGCATCACTAGCCAACAGAGAGATGCAAATTAAAACCACAATGAGATACCATTATGATGATCAGAATGGCCATCATAAACAAATCAACAAACAAGTGTTGGAGAGAATGCGGAGGAAAGGGAACCCTAGTGCACTGTTGGTGGGAATGCAGACTGGTGCAGCCACTGTGGAAAACAGTATGGAATTTCCTCAGAAAACTAAAAATGGAACTGTCTTTTGACCCAGAAATTCCACTGCTGGGATTATACACTAAGAGCCCTGAAACACCAATCCAAAAGAACCTATGTACCCTAATGTTCATAGCAGCACAATTTACAATAGCCAAGTGCTGGAAGCAACCCAAATGCCCATCAGCAAATGAGTGGATCAAGAAACTATGGTACATTTACGCAATGGAATTCTACGCAGCAGAGAGAAAGAAGGAGCTTATATTCTTTGTGACAGCATGGATGGAACTGGAGAGCATTGTGCTAAGTGAAATAAGCCAGGTGGTGAGGGACAAATACCATGTGATCTCACCTTTAACTGGAACATAATCAACAAAAGAAAAAAAAACCAAAATATAACCAGAGGCATTGAAATTAAGAACAACCTAACAATAGCTAGAGGAGAGGGGGAAGGGGACTGTGGGGAGAAGGGTTTTCAGGAACTACTATAAAGGACACATGGACTGAACCAAAGGGGAGGGTGGAAGCAAGGGAAGGAGGTGGGTTTGGATGGGGTGGGGAGGGAGTGGTAGGGAGAAAATGCAGACAACTGTAATTGAACAACAATAAAGTAATGTATGAAACAAAAACAGATAAAATGGTGAATTTTATGTCTGTAAAAAAAATAAACTTTGGGGAAGATATAGGGTAAATTTTTTTCTTTAACTCTTCCTATCAGCTACCACTTAGTACCACTAGATTCCTTTCATAGTGAATTTTAGTGAGTCACTAAAGGAACACCCTCACCCAGCAGGAAATTAACCCATTCATTCCTAAATGATTCCTGGCAGAGTCTCATTGAGCTCACTGAAAATTCTTGTGTCTAGGGCCTTAAAGATAAGCAACTCTGCCATGGAAGACACAGAATGGTTTGAGATTTAAACAACATCGCAAAGAGACCATATGGGATCCAAGATGGTGACACAATAGGTGGAAGTTACACTCACTTTCTCCCAGGTTCAAACTGGAATTACAACTAAATTATAGAACAATCAACTTGAATACCAACTAAAAACTAGCTAAATAGAAGTTTTTTAAACTAAGAATTTACAGAAGAAGCCACATTAAGACAGGAAGGAAGGGCAAAGATGTGAAAAGGGCTAGCCCTGCACCCACCTGAAATGGTTGAGAATCTGGAAGGACATCTCAGCTGAAAAGGTCTCCCCTGAGGAGTGTGCAATTTAAACCCCATGCTGAGATCCCCAGCCTGGAACAACAGAGCTGGGAAGAGGAGCCCATACAACATTTTGCTGTGAAAATCAGCAGGGATTTTGCCTGCAGGGGAGAGACAGAAGTCTGCTAGAAACCCAGGCATCCTTTTAAAGGGTCCGCATATAAAGCATCATTAGTTGTCACTTACCCAGGGCTCTAGCAGAGGCAGAGGGAGAGTGGATTGGAGCAGACTGGAGTTGTGTGGGGACAGACTGGGTTGGGTGGCTTTAGGGAGAGAGCTAAGGGACAGCTACCAGGGCCCTTGTACCGGGTCGCTTTCCCATGCCACCCACTGATGCCATCTTTTCTGGGTGAGGCACTTCTCTCCATACTGCATCTACCTGGAGAAATGTACCTGCCCTACCCTCTTGACTCCCTGTTGCCCCACCCTGCTGTGCTCATGCCATGCAGAGGAGTCAGCTGTCTATGGCCAGATTGGGCCCTCAGTGCAGATTCTCTTGGAAGGTTCTTGAAGAAGGAGAGACTGAGTTGTGAGACTCTAGGACAGGGGCCATTTTCCCTTGCATGCCCAACTGATACTGCCATTTCTGTGCAGAGTCTTCCCCTCACATGGCCAAATCTTGGTCTGTTAGGGTCTGATGAACTCTGTTGGCCTCACCCTGATGATTCCCTGAGACCCCACTCCGTCACAAAGGTTCACTGGCACCTGGCATGTGGCAGCTGGACTTAGTGTATGTTGAGACTTTTCCTAAGTGGCCTCAGTCCAGTATTGGCATCAAGTTTAAATCTGTATCAGTCTGATGAATACCACTCACCCTCACCAGTTGACTCTGAGAGTCTACCTCACAGAACTTGAAAAGAAGAGAGAGGACTCAAATAAATAAAATGCGAAGTGAAAGAGGAGAAGTAAAAATTGACAACAGAAATACAAAGGATTTTAAGAAAATAATATGCCAACAAATTGGCCAATGAGGAAGAAATGGATAAATTTCTAGAAACATAAAATCTTCTAAAACTGAATCAAGAAGAAACAGAAAATCTGAACAGACCAGTTACGGCTAATGAAATTGAAGCAGTAATCAGAAGACTCCCAACAAACCAAAGTCCTGGACCAGATGGCTTCACAGGTGAATTTTACCAAACATTTAAGGAAAAAATAACACCTATCTTTCTCAAACGATTCAAAAAATTCAAGAAAAGAAAAGACTCCCAGGCTCATTTTATGAGGCCAATATTATCCCTAAAACCAGATGAAAACACTACAAAGAGACAATTATGATCAAATGAAATTTATTTCTGGGAGGCAAAGTTGGCACAATATCTGCAAATCAATTAACTTGATAAAATGGAGGATTAAAATCATATCAGCAATTGAAGAAAAGCATTTGACAAAATCCAGCGCCCATTTATGATAAAAACTCTCAGCAAAGTGAAAATAAATAAAACATAGCTTGACATAATAATGGCCACATATGACAAACTTACAGCTAACAACATTCTTGACAGGGGAAAATTTAAATTGTTTCCATTTAGATTGGGAACAAGACAAGGATGTCTGCTTTTATTACTCTTATTTGACATAGTATTCCAAGTATTCCTCAGCAATCAGAAAAGAAGAAGCTATAAAAGGCATCCAAATTGGAAATGAAGAAGTAAAAGTATCATTATTTGCTGATGAAATAATACTGTATGTGGAGAACCCTGAAGATTCCACCAAAAAACTCTTAGAACTGAAAAATGAATTCAGTAAAGTAACAGGATAAAAAATAGTCAGAAGTCAGTTGAATTTTTATATACCAATAATGAACTATCAGAAAGAGAAAATAAGAAAACAATCCCATTTAAAATTTCATTAAAAATACCTAGAAATAAATTTAACCAAGGATATAAAAGAATTGTACTCAGAAAATTGTAAGATACTAAAGAAAGAAATTGCTAAAGATACAAATGAATGGAAGCTTATACCATGCTCATGGATAGGAAGAATTAACATCATTAAAATGTCCATACTACTCAATCCATAGATTCAGTGCAATTCCTGTGAAAACGCCAATGACATATTTCACAGAACTAGAACAAATAATCAAAAAAGTTTATATGGAACTACAAAAACACTGAATAGCCACAGCAATCTTGAAAAAGAAGAACAAAGTTGAAGCTATCATGCTGCTATCAAACTATACTGCAAGGCTGTTGTAATCAAAACAGCATGTTACTGGCATAAAAATAGACATATAGATCAATGGAATACAATAAAGAGCCCAGAAATAACTTCATGCCTATATGGTCAGTTAATATTTAACAAAGGAGGCAAGAGAATACAATAGGGTAAAGATATTCTATTCAGTAAGTGGCATTGGGAGAATTGGACAGATGTGTAAAAAAAAAAAAAGAAACCAGACCAACTTCTTACACCGTATACAAGTATAAAGTCAAAATGGATTAAAACTTAAATGTTAAGACTTGAAAAATATAACTCCTAGAAGAAAACCTAGGCAATAAATTATTAGACATTCCTTTTAGTGATATTTTTTCTGATGTATCTCCTCGGTCAAAGAAAACAAAATAAACAATAAACAAATGGGACTACATTAAACTAAAAAGTTTGTACAGCAAAGAAAACTATCAACAAAATGAAAAGACAACCTACTAAATGGGAGAAGATATTTGCCAATGATCTATTTGAAAAGGGGTTAGTATCCAAAATGTATAAAAAACTTATGCAAGTCAACACCAAACAAAGCAAGCAAGCAAACGAATAAACAATCCAATTAAAGGTGGGCAAAGGACCTGAATAGACACTTCTCCAAAGAGGACATACAGGTGGCCAATAGACATGTCAAAAGCTGCTCAACAACACTAATCATCAGAGAGATGCAAATTAAACCACAATGAGATATCACTTTACACCTGCCAGAAAGGCTGTCATCAGTAAATCAATTAACAACAGGCTTGGCTAAAATGTGAAGAAAAGGAAACTCTCATGCACTGTTGGTGGGAATATGGATCAGCGCAGCCGCTACTGAAAACAGTATGGAGGGTCCTCAAAAACTAAAGATGGAATTGCTTTATGGTCCAACATTATTCCACTCCTGGGTATCTTTCTGAAAAAATCCAAAACACTAATTTGGAAGAATATATGCACCACTATGTTCATTGCAGTGTTATTTACCATAGCTAAGATCTGGAATTAACCCAAGTGCATCAATAGATGAGTGCCTAAAAAATGGTGGTACATATATATAATGGAATATTACTTGGTCATAAAAGAATTAAATCTTACCATTTACAACAGTATGGATGGATCTAGAGGGTATTATGCTAAGTGAAATAAGTCAGTCAGAGAAAGACAAATACCATATGATTTCACTTATGTGTGAAATCTAAAGAACAAAACAAACAAAATAAAAACAGGCTTAGATACAGAGAAAAGACTGATGGTTGCCAGAGGGGAGGGTGATTGGGAGACTGGGTGAAAAATGTGGTGGAATTAAGAATACAAATTTGTGGCCTGGCTGGTGTAGCTCAGTGGATTGAGTGTGGACTGGGAACCAGACCATCCCGGTTCGATTCCCAGTCAGGGCACATGTCTGGGTTGCAGGTCAGGTCCCCAGTGAGGGCCATGAGAGAGGCAATCATACATTGCTGTTTCTCCCCTCTCTTTCTCCCTCCCTTCCCCTCTCTCTAAAAATAAATAAATAAAATCTTAAAAAAAAAGATTACAAATTTTTAGCTACAAAATAGTCATGGGGATGTAAAATACAACACAGGGAACATGGTCAATAATATTGTAATAACTATCCATGGTGCCAGGCGGGTACTGGAAATATCAGGGGAAATCCTTTGTGAAATATATGATTATCTAACTACTACTCTGTAAACTGGAAGTAATACAAAATAAAATTGAATGTAAACTGTAATTGGAAAAGAAAAACCCAAGTAGATCATATGGGGAGCAAACAGTATGAACTCTGGTGGCAGGCTAGGTGAGCATGGGAAAGGTGTTAAGGCAAATCATGTCCCTCTTCCAAAGGAATTAATGAGGACTGGAAAGCAGGTTCCAGCCATATGAGCAATGGAGCTCATGATCAGCACAGAAGTAGGAGGGAGGATCTTACTCATCCTTTTCTCTGAGCATTACAGGAGGGTGTTACTGTATTCTCAGAGCTTCATGTCAGGAAGCACATGGTTTGAGCTGGTGTTCTCTGGATGTCTCCACTGGAAAGTTACAGTTTTTCCCTTTGTAATTAGTAAGAGTTATACATGGAGCAATATTTTGAGGCTATCTATATCTTGTTCAGTTTTTCTCCTCTAACAGTCTGCCAACTTTAAACCAGTAATATAGTGAGTTTAATGTCTTAAAATTGAGGTTTCTTAAAAGCAGACATTAGAACCCATTTTAAAAATCCAACATATTCAATTCCTTACCTTTACCACATTCGTATTTCTAGAAGAAGACTCTGACTCATTCAGGGGCAAACACCAGGGACCTTAAGAAAAGCAACTGAAGACTTTGAGTGCACCACCCAGTTAAGCTGTTTCTCAGGTGACCTGGCTTTCCCTACACCTAGCAAGTCAAGATCATCCAGTCCAATGTGGGGCACCAACCAATTCCTGGAATTAGGGAGTGTTTCGCTTCAGATTTTTTTGGAGTCAGGACACTGGTACCAGGGTAGGACTCAGTGATGAATCGTTTAATCAAGATGTCAAGAATTTCCCCAGAGTGTAGCCCCAGCTGGTGTGGCTCGGTTGGTGCTATCTACGACCTGAAAAGCTGCTGGGTTCAGTTCCTGGTCAGGGCACACACCTAGGTTGCAGGTTCAGTCCCCAGTCAAGTCATGTGCAAAAGGCAACCAATTGATGTTTCTCTCCCTTTCTTTCTCTTTCTCCCTTCCCCCACTCTCTCTCTCTCAAAAAAAAAAAAAAAAAAAAAAAAAAAAAAAAAAAAAAAAAAAAAAAAAAAAAAAAAAAAAAAAAAAAAAAAAAAAAAAAAAAAAAAAAAAAAAAGGAAGAAAAGAAAGAAAGAAAGAAAAATAAATAAAGAAAGAATTTTGCCAGAATGTAGTGTCTGACAGCATTGGGTTTGGGTGGCCTGAAAGTTTCATTAGTCAAGGAAGGACCAAGCAGAAAATAATTTTCTGAAACTGGGCATGAGAGGTGGTAAAATGACCTTCACTGGAATCTTACACAAGATATATCAAAATATATGGGGGGGGGGAAGTCACATTGTCTCTAAAGTCAATGTTCTGAAGTTTGATGACTTGTTCTTCAGTACCCATCTATTCCATAACAATCTTTTTCTCCTTGAAGAAACCAGACAGAGGATCTGAGACAGCCAGCCTCAGCTATTATCTTCTTGTACACTGAGAGGTATTCCAGATATTACGTTGGCATATGACATGGACTTAAACAGGTTTGCTGATTTCCTGTATGGACCTGTGCTGCCTAACGCAAGTGATCAGAAAAGACATGGTTGATGACTTTTTTTAGCCAGCGGAAAATATCCCCACTCCGACCAATAATAACTCTGATAAAGATGGCAGTGAACTCTACAGGAGTCTGACTTTTTCTCCTTTGACCTTGTTGAGGGGGGCATGAAATGACCTGGTAAGAAATATATTAGTGGATGGCTAGAGTGTGGAGCCCAGAAAAGAATCCTCCACTGCTTTCCTCTCACAAAAATGAAGTGAAGATTCATTGCCACCTTGCTCCACCCCACCATCAGCCTACCTTCCTTTTCATCTGAATACTTCCTGTTGGTACAATTCATTCAAATTCTCCTTTATTGAGTTCGCCAGCTATTATTTCCGCACTTGCTTTGTCATTTGTGCGTGTGCTGTCACTCACACACACTCTTTCTGAACCATTTGAGTGTAACTCTACTGTAAAAAGAACTTTTCATTTTCCTTTATGTATTCACTTATATCTATAAGGATTCATGGGTTCTTCTTTCTATTCAGTGAATTATAATACATTACCATTATTATTAATTTTGATGCCCCAAAAGTTCCACATTTAGCTAGTGAGGTATTATAGGCTTTTATTCCCAGATTATTCATTGTGTACTTGTAAAGAACCAAGTCATTCTTTTACATTCTCACAGCATAATATAAAAATCAGAACACTTATCATTTATAAATTATTATCTAATCTGCAGTCCATATTAAAACTTTTCAGTTTTCCTTTATAGATGTTTTTTCCCTTAGTATCCCAACCAGATCACACATTGCATTTAGCCATCATGGCTTTTACATCTCTTTTACTCTGGAACAGCTCCTTAGCCTTTCTTTGTCTTCAATGACCTTGGCATATTTGGAAAAGTACAGCCAGTTGTTTTGTAGAAACTCATTCACTTTGAGTTTAGTTGATTTTGCCACATGTTTAGATTCCGATTATATAATTTAAGTAGAAACCTTACAGAAGCAATGTTGTATTCTTTTCAGAGCATCAGGGGACAAAACAGGTGGTGTAAATTGATGTCCTCCAGATTTCTCCACTGCAAAGTTATTATTTTTCTTCTTAAAATTAATAAGTGATTTGTAGAGAGCTATTTTGAGACTATATATATATCTTGTTCCGATCAACCCACTAGTTGTACTAAATAGCATTTGTTAATGGTTCTTGCCTGAATCAATTATTCCTATGATAGGTACAAATTAGTATTTTCTAACTTTATCATTTTTTTACATGTATTAGTTGGCATTCTACTTGTAAAGAAAAGCTTTCCATCATGCATGTACGTATGTATTTATTCCTGTGTGGATTCATAGGTTCTTTTACTCAATGGATTACAATTTATTACTATCACTATTTACCTATTTTGATAGTCAAAGTTCCCAGATTTGGCAAGTGGGAACTCCAAACTGGGTCCAGTCTACATGTCTGCATTATTATTTGAGCTTTCTTTTGGACACAATAATATATTTCAGGTTTATCTTGTACTTTCCTTGCCTCAGCCTTAGAAGCAGTCATCAATTTTCCAGGGCACCTGGTTTCTTTCAATGGAGAACAACATTCACAAACAGAGCTCTGAACAGCAGATGTGTCCATTGCTGCTGAGGTCTTATTGTTTTGTCATTAGACGGAGTTATGAAACAAATATATAGGTGTATTGGGAATATGTATACCTATATTATATGTTTTTATATGTGTGTATATCTCTAAGTTTGTGTGCACATGTATACACAGACACGCATATGCCTTGAGTTCATACTAATACATGTGATTGTAATCCAGCATCATGGGGTTTACTCTAGGCTTCCCTTTCCATATTTGTAACTCTCTTCATGAGAGCTGTGTTTAAAAGTCATCTTTAAAATGAGGATAATGTGACTTCCTAAGATGGCGGCATAGGTGAATGCACCGTACCGCCTTACGCAACCAAACAAGGAAAAAAGTCAGAAATCTACACATCCAAACACAGCCAGATCTGACAGAAAATCATATTGAGAGGAAGTCCGACAACCAAGGAATTAAAGAAGATACATTCATCTAGTTTGGTGAGCCGGAAGGTGCAGAGCGAAGGGAGAGCGCTCAGCGACCCCGCAGCGAGCAGGTGAGCAGACGGCAGGTCCGCGGTTGGAGGGGCGGTCCCCGCAGGGTTGCAGCACACCCAGACGGGGACCCGACTGAAGCGCGGTCTGTGCCCGGCTCAACCGGACACAGCAGGGCCGAGAGACCGGTGGACTCAGCAGGTCTGCATTCGCGGGCAGGTGGACCGGGAGAGAAAGCAGTGCGCAACCCATCAGCACAGAGTGAGAGCGCCTGTGGGGGTGGAGTCTGCGGCCGGAGGAACTCCCGGCCTCACAGGAAAGTTCGCTGGGGAGACCCGCGGGGATTTGAGTGGTGCAGCCCATCCAGCAACCCCGGAACAACCCCCAGAGCCAGTGCAGAGGGGCCCGAAGTGCTTGCAGGAGGTGGTGTGGGTGCGGAGAGTGGAGAAGGCGCCACTGTGCGCTCAGGCCCCGCCCCCAGAGGCTACCCCCCAGCACAACTACCGGGAACTTCCCTGCCCAGGGGATCCCCAAGACTCCGCCCCCCTTACAGTAACAGGCTCACCGAGGGAAAAAAAATGGCCCAAAGAAAGGGACAAATCAAAACCCCAGAGCTAACCGATCAAGAGATAGCCAACCTATCAGATGCACAGTTCAAATCCCTTGTAATAAGGATGCTTTCAGAATTCGACGAAAAATTAACGAACTTGCTTGAACAAATGAGGAGAGATCTGCAGGGAACCAATAGAGATAAGGAAACTGGGAC